>VXCM01009350.1:0-13377 GCA_014773175.1 Lucifuga dentata | reverse complement strand
TGTGTGTGTGTGTGTGTGTGTGTGTGTGTGTGTGTGTGTGTGTGTGTTACTCCAGTTGTTGCAGAGAAAGTGCCTTTGCCTTGAAAATAAAAGCAGCACAATTACAAGTTCCATTCTGAGGAGCACAAAGAGAACGGCGGCGGCGGCGGCCGATAGAAAAGCAGCTATTTATGAAGAAGTCCTGCGCGTCTCCAGAGGACAGCGAGCTTTGTGTTTGTGATGGAACATGTGGACGAGGAAAATTGTCACGTAATTACAGCCTGTTACGCTTGTGACCTGTCATTTTACTGAAATGTGAAAGAGGCAATTTTGTGTGAGCTTTGTTTTCAACGACGGCAGAGAGTTTCAAACAGAAAGAAAAGGGTTTGAATCAAGAAGACATCAATCAGCGTGAGATTTGAAAGACACACACACACACACACACACACACACACACACACACATATGGATGTGCTTGAGGGTGCAGCGACCTTGACGTGTCTTTTATCTTCAGCAATCACAGAACACAGATGAAGATGCTTCAGTTAAATATGGCATAATACGACAGATAAATTTAAAAACGTTTCCTCTCCAGTTTAGCTTCTTTCTGCTTTGAGATCTGCTGCACGTTTAGCACCGATGACGTGTGGACACGGACATGGATGCTCTGAAAAACAAACATGTCCGTTCCAGGTTCTCATGATGACGCAGGAGAACCTGAAAGCAGCTTTAACACAACCAGCAGCAGCCAAATGAAATGATTACAGGAAAACAGGCCGCCGTGCGATACTAGACACCATAACAGATGAAAATATAATCGTGACAGCGAACCGCACATTGACAATATTATTCATGTCTGTGCATAGGCCTTCTAAACGCAAAACACGTGTAGGTTGATTATTAGTCAAATAAATAATAAATAAGTTGAGTCAATAAACTTCATGCTTGTATGTAAAACTGTTTGATGTTGTGTTTTTATTTATTTGATAAATGACGTGACACCATGCAGCAGAAGACAAGGCTCACTGAGTTCTATAAATACTTACTGCTTACTGTTAAAGTTTAGTGGCGTGTTCATGCTGAAGATTCAGTGCTGTAGATTTTATGATAAAGATGGGTCATGCATGCGGCCCTAACCTGCTGCAGGTCCCTATGCAGCTGCATTACCTGCATGTATGGCAGTTTCACTGCTGGTGGAGAACAAACATGCGTGCTGAGGCGTAGCTGTTTGCTGGGTGAAGCGGCGGATGCAGGAACTCAGGCTCCAGTAAACACACTCCGCTTTATAGTCTGCCTTAGCCTGGATGTCAATATTTGGATCCGGTCCTTGTGGTCAGTCTTATGACGCATTCTGCAGAGCTGGATTTGTTCTGTATCCCTCCACCGGCCGCTCAGCACGAACCCAGCAGCAACGAAAAACACTAAACATGCGATGAAATACACTCACACCAGCCATGAAGCTTTTTGATCCGAACACAGATCAGCTTTCTGTGCAACAGTTAAAGGAAAGTTCCACTCTTTTAGTTTTACTGGATCCCTGTCGCATGGTGTCATGCGTGAGGAGTGAGCAGTTTTGTCATGATGTCTGCATTAAAAACACATCTAACCACTCCAGTACCTCTGCCAAGGCCAACAAAGTCTCCAATAAAAAAAAATATTATTAAGAATGATCCACTAAATGCTAAATTTCATTGAAGTCAGTCCGTTAGCATTGATTTTATAGCATTGATTTTAACATTTCCTGCTTTAGTCTCCAGACTGCAATACTTCATATGAAAATGGGGAAATTGTTCAAAAAAATGCATTTCAAGAAATCCTGATTCGCTACCAAAAAGTAAAACACAAAGTTTTCTTAGGTTTTCAGAGATTGTTTGTATATATGTATATATACATATATATATGTATATATATGTTGTAATAATTTCCACACATTTCTGTCTTGGTAAGTTATGCTGCTGTTATTTTACGTGTCTGTTATCACATACGTGAAATGTTTTCTGTTACTTCTCTGTCGTACGTTCTGGTGAACTTGCTGCTTGGAAACAGACGATTAGCCGTGGAATGATTACGTAACCAGAGTCTCCGCTGTTCTTTTCTGTTGTTCTTTGTCAAATCTGCAGCTTTTCCACACGATCATGGAGGGTTTGACTTTTAAGATACTGAGCTGTGTGTGTGTGTGTGTGTGTGTGTGTGTGTGTGTGTGTGTGTGTGTGTGAGAGACACTTTATGACTTTTTGAATGCATTGGATGATTAGCAGCAATTTATCCATTGTTTAAATCTTAATCTCGCCCTCAGAGATAATTCTGCCCACAAAGCCTTATCAAAGCTTTTGGCCTCTGTTTCCATGTTGGCGGGTTTAAGGGGGAGCCGGGTTCTGCCTTCAGGCCCGCCCTGCCTGGCCTNCTGTTTCCATGTTGGCGGGTTTAAGGGGGAGCCGGGTTCTGCCTTCAGGCCCGCCCTGCCTGGCCTCTGCTCGACCCAGGCCGCGGTGCTCTCCCTCTGGGCACGCAGCCTCGGAGCGGGGGCTTCTCTGGTAGCGGCGGTGTGAGTCATGGAAGATCTGACGGCTTTCTAACGCGGTTTAAGACCCGATGCCAACAGGCCAGGTGCTGCAGCATGTATAGGTGGGTTTGTGGTGTGTGTACTTTGTGTTAGGGAGGAATGTGTGTGTGTGTTTACCTGCATGTAAACGCACATGTTTGCTCGTATTACGTACACCTGCAGGAACAAGTGTGTGTTTGTGTAGGTGCTTTAACAGAAGACAAAGTAAATCTAATTCCTCTGTAATTTACTTCATGTGTTTACATAAAACTCAAAGGGTTTTTTCTGCCAGAATCACACACTCCTCTAAATCTGCTCTTTAAAAAGAAAAGTAGATGTTTAGAATGTTTTTATCTACTTTGAGATGTGGATCTGTGTTAAATTTATCAGGATAATGTGTCCAGATTTCTTCCTGCAGCAGTTCATGAAAAAACACTGTGGACTGTAGAAATGTCCGCTAGCTGCAAACAAGCTAACGCTACATTTATGCTACATATTGAGGCCAATCCTGATCTTTTGCCGATATCTGATCATTTTGGACCGTGTANACATTTATGCTACATATTGAGGCCAATCCTGATCTTTTGCCGATATCTGATCATTTTGGACCGTGTATTTACTTTTTCGTTTTTAAGTGGCTCATATCTGACACCACGTTTACACGGTTTTGACATGAAACTCCCTGGATGCAAAAACATGGGTTTATGTATGCACACGTTTCCAACATGGATGTAAACAAAACGCAGCAATGAAGGAAAATGAGACAGAAATATTTCTATGAACTGTTTCTGAATCAGCTTCAAAGATCCACAAGGTCTTAATCATGTTCAGATGGAGAACGATGACAGCAACGTGTTGCAGCAACGTGTCACAGCAATGTATTGCAGCAATGTGTCATAGCAATGTCTCGCAGCAACATGTCATAGCAATGTGTCACAGCAACATTTTGCAGCAACATGTCACAGCAACATGCCGCAGCAATGTGTTGCAGCAACATGTCACAGCAATGTGTCACAGCAACATGTTGCAGCAACATGTCACAGCAACATGCCGCAGCAATGTGTTGCAACAACATGTCACAGCAATGTGTCACAGCAACATGTTGCAGCAACATGTCACAGCAATGTGTTGGCAATGTGTTGCAGCAACGATCGCCGCTACCCAGGGGTGTAAAAATGCATCGATGCATCAAAATAATTGATCCGAATCGAATCTTGGTGAAAATGAAAGATTTCCGGATTCATCGAATTGTTTCCTAAATAATCGTAATTGAATGGAATCACCATGGAGACGAGGACTTACACTGCTACTGTTACCTCAGCTCACAGGAAGTCTGGATGCAAGCGACGACGCAACATTCACGTGTTGAAACTTTGAGAAGGATCAGCGGATAAGAAACTTTCCAATGCAGAGAGAAACATTTGATATGTTCTATGAATCTTTATTGCCAAGATTCTCCCATCAGGATCCTTGGTTTGGTCATGTGATCAGGGTGTAGAAGTGGGCGGAGTCTGGCTGTGGTGGCTGTAATGAAGCCTGTTATCACACGCGAACCCGTGTGACTGATGTAAACACACATCTGTATGTGTGATATATGTAGCATGTCCTCATTTCTGCTGTTTGATCGCTGACATCGTTCATATGCAGATAAATGTCGCATTTTAGTTCATATGGAACAGAAATTCTGCATGTTTAGACCATCAGGTTTATTTCTACACGTGATCCAAAACTGATCTGAGAACATTAGATCTCACATGCTTTTTATTTGTTTTACCATGAACATCTTCACAAAGCATGTCTGATATGTGCCACGTGTGAACAAAATATCCGAACCGTGATGCTCATACGTGGTCGTGTAAATGACATGCAAATGACACCAACATTCTACTGTTAGACAAAAAAGGGGAGGAGTTACGATCAAGTATCAAATACCAGAATAAAGGCCCTTCTCATTTTAACCAAGGACAAGGTGGTTAAAACCTCAGTCTCCGTGCTTCAAACAGCCAATGATGAGCCGAGGCAAGAGTCTGTGTCCGTGTTAGCATGTTAGCGTGCTAGCTTGTTTGATTTTGCCCTCATGGAAACGAGTCCATTATATGAGCAGAACACGGAGAGAGGAGAGCGTCCACCAAAATAAACCTCTCGCTGAAAAACCCTGTAGTTACAATGGGCCACAGAGCACTGTGTGTGTGTGTGTGTGTGTGTGTGTGTGTGTGTGTGTGTGTGTGTGTGTGTGTCCGTGGCACAGAAGCTGTGTGGGCTGTGGCATGGTCGGGTTCCCCTGCTAAATTTAATAAGGGTGTCTCTGGTTACATCATGGCTCAGAGAAATATGGGTGGGGGAGGGGAGGGNAGAGAGAGAGAGAGAGAGAGAGAGAGAGAGAGAGAGAGAGAGAAAGAGGCAAAAATCAGTTGTTGACATTCCTGTATTTAAAGGACCATACTGGCTGTTTTGATGTTAGCCAAAAAAAAAATGCATTTACTTCACATTACGGTCTGCTGTTTTTTAAAGCCTAGCGTAAAGGCTGCAGTACGAATTTATTTGACCCGGCCCATGTGAAACGCTCTGAGATGTCATCGGGAGGCAACCTTGTTTTTTTTGTACTGNTGACCCGGCCCATGTGAAACGCTCTGAGATGTCATCGGGAGGCAACCTTGTTTTTTTTGTACTGTTTTGGAATTCTGACACTGGAAAGAGGGACGAAAAGCCACCATCAAACAAAAAAATTAAGCTAATGAAGTTTTCATTTACATTATTATATCAAATTTCAAGTTTTGGAAAGTTCACTTCCATAGTGTACTAAAAGGAANCCCCCCCCAACTGACTAGTCTGTAAAAATCGTTGTTGCGGCTCTGGCCAGCAGGATGGGACACTTTCTAAGAAAACACACTTCACTTATTTTTAATGAGGCTGAAACTCCAATTCATCTCCTCTTTGCTTTGTTGACTTTTCTGGTCCACCTTAAAAGTGAAATAACACCTACAGAGGGCGCTGTTCAGTCATTTTCAACCTAGCTCCTAAAAAAATGTAATAAAAAAAGTGAGTTTTAGAGGCTCCGGGGCGACGTAGGATGTAGAATGAGATGATTTCTCCTTTTTAAATCATTCCTACTCAGTCTCTATAATATGAAACACATACAACAAACATTCTCAATATCTATTATTATTATTATTATTATTATTATTATTATTATATTAGAATTATACATTTCAATACATTTTCCTGATACATTGGGAAATAATGAACTATAATGAACTGTAACTGTAATGAAGTGGATTATGAATTGTGTTTCGTTTTCTGTGCCACCTCAGCATTTCACTGGACCCCCCCCCCCCNCACACACACACACACACACACACACACACACAGACTATATATTATAGTTTTAATCATTTACTGTAAAGTAAAGTTTAGACAATTTGTTGTTAAAGTGCTAAAACAAGGAAAACCACCAGTATGCTCCTTTAAGCCCTGAAATGCTGCTTCTGGCACGACTAAGGGTCTGTTTCACAAATCTGACTTGTGGCAAGTTACCATGGATGTGTCTATAAAGTTATGTACATACATACTGTGTGTGTGTGTGTGTGTGTGTGTGTGTGTGTGTGTGTGTGTGTGTGTGTGTGTGAGAGAGAGAGAGAGAGAGAGTGAGAGATGTACAGGAAATTAATCAGATCCTGTGTTAATCACATGGAAGAATGTTCATATAGGCAGCAGGCTGAGAGGTAAGGTCATGTCTCTATTACACACACACACACACACACACACACACACACACACACACACACACACACACAGGCCATGTGTTGAACTGGCCAAAAGGTGTTGAATAGTGCAGAGAATTGGTGTAATTTGGGTGTGAGAGGAGTTCTGCTGTGAATTCTCAGCACTTTAACGAGTGTGTGTGTGTGTGTGTGTGTGTGTGTGTGTGTGTGTGTGTGTGTGTGTGTGTGTGACAGGCTGCTGGCCCTGCGGACTCATTAATCTCAGGTTATAATTAAATGTCTCTGTCTCTTCACCCAGAGACAGGATGCGAGCTGAAAGGGCTCCAGCTGTTCTCCGTCCACATGACCCGGACTTCAGCCCATCAGGTCCAGATCCAAGATCCGCCGCCGCTCCATAACCGCCACCAAATCACGCAGGAAGTATGGAAAACCCTGCAGCCTCTTCTCCACATTCTGCTAAAGCCACAGGTGCTTTACACAAATATGACTTCTGAGTTTCCCATCGGAGTTTGTGTGTGTGTGTGTGTGTGTGTGTGTGTGTGTGTAGTATAAGTGCATGTGTACTGATATGTATTGTACTAAAACCACCATAGTGGTGGTTTTGCATTTTCAGGTCCAGTAGATACTACATGCATACACGTTAAACACACACATATACATTAAGCACACACATACATGTTAAACTTGCTGCCAACCATTTTCCAAAACATAAAACTTCATGTTAGATTTTGTTATTTTTTCGTTCAGGTGATAAACTCACCTTAACATTCAGTTCACCTGCTAACACGGAACACGCATGATTATAGACGACATGGTCCTTTTAATTTCTTGGTAAACCGTCTTCTCCTGGGACTATTTTTCCTGGCGAAGAGATACGTTTTCTTCCATGCAGGTCTGTGTTGGACCGGTTAACTTAAAGGACCATACTGTCCATTTTGCATGTTTGAGTCTAATATATTAAATTTTCATACATGTAACGTTACTGACAATCATTTCCCAAAGCATACTACTGGAACGGTGAATTAAAAATGTTTTTCCTACCTTCCAGACCTCCATTGGTTTCAGTTCATTCTGCTATTAAAATCAACTTGTTGATACTGTAAACGTTCTTGGGATAGGTAATCCATCATCACCAACAAGACGTGTATTCAGGTTTTTTTAGAAGTTATGTAATTTTAGTGTTTAAGCTCAATAAAAAGCGTGGAGTGAATGTATGCCTCCACCAGGGAATATAGTCCCAAAAGAAGACCTGCGTTTATGGAAAAATTTAAAGGACCGTGACTTCATAAGGCTGTGTAACTATTAGCAGGAGAAACATGGATTTTTAAGGTATATTAACATATGAAAATTTAGTATATTAGGCTCAAACATGCAAAACGGTTGGCATGGTCCTTTAAGTAACTCTGAAAAATGTTAATTGACGTCATGTTTACTGTGATGGATTATTTATCTCAGCACTTTTCAAGTTTCTACAAGTTGATTTTTTATATTTTATACTGGAATGAAGTGATACCAATGGCAGCCTGGAAGGTAGGAAAAACACTTCTAATATTTACCGCTCCTGAGACAGTAATATGTTTTGGAAAATGTTTGTCAGTAATGTAAAACATGTCTATGGGTTGTATATATTGGGCTCAAACATATAAAATCACCAGTATGGTCCTTTAAAGATAAGATATTTAACCCTATTGTACTTTCTAGTATTTTCCCTCCTTTATAACGTCCCTATAAGATCCTGACATGCAGGTATATAATCTCAAACTGTCTGTTCCCTGCTGAATTCTCTTCTTTTTTCCGGGGCTGATGAATTTCCTCTCTGGAGTAATGAATGAATGACGGCATGGAGCACTTTTATCACGATGAGATGTAATACGGTGATGGATGTTGTGGCGGCGAGCGGACGGGAGGCGTGCGCTGAATGAAGATGTCCTGCTTAGAGAGCGATGGAACTTAAGCTGCTCGGAATTACAAAGTGCTGCCTGAAGAAAAAGCAGGCGTGTTTTTAAGTTGTTCTGCTGGGACGTGAAATAAAGCTGGATGTTTAATATCATGCATGTTTTATTCCATGTTTTAGGATTTATTTTATATAAATACACAAAGCAATGTACATGCATATGAAGCATCGACCTCGGAGCGATTCAGAGTGGAGTTTTTGCTGCGGGACACTTCAACACGCAGCTAAAGGATCATACGGGTGATTTTGCATGTTTGAGCATAATAAATACAGCTTGCATACATATTACATTACTGACAGCTATTTTCCTAAAACATACTACGGAGTGCTAAATTTTTAGATTGTTTTTCCTACCTTCCAGACTGCCATTTGTTTCAGTTAATTCCAGCACACTATAAAAACCAATTTGTAGAGACTTGAGTTAAACACCATATATAGTTGAGTATAAGCTGTTTTTATTACCATGGAAAATAGTTATATATATATATCTATATATATATAGATATATATATATTTATATATGTAATATATGTATGCATATATACATACAGTATATATATATATAGTATATAGTATATATATGTATATATATAGTATATACATACTATATATATATACACATGTATATATATATAGTAAAACAATGCAAAACTACCATAAATGCAACATTGGTTGATAAGTTATGAGCCTGACTCATAATCATGTTTCAAATTTGATATAATAATAATAATAATAATAATAATAATATAATAAAATAACATAATAACTTTTTGTATATTAGCAGCAGCAACATGAAATAGAGTAAATGGCGCAAAGTTCTTCGTTGCTCATTTCACTGACGTTACGTCATTTGGAAGAAGATACAGCAACTTTTAACCTTCCTAGTATCACTATTATATTTTGGGAGCAGGCCATATTTAAATCAATAGTCTAAAATATTGATTTAAATTGACAGATTAATATGCAGGTTGTATATATTGGACTCAACTATGCAAAACCACTGTTGTGGTCCTTTAAAAAAGAAAATGAGATTTTTTTTCAGAGTGGGGGCAAATAATTTGGTCAGTGGCCAGATTTGGCCCACGGGCCGCTCTTGGCTGACCCCGCTTTATACTTGATAATGTGAAAATGAAAATAAATCTGCTTGACTTTTTTTTAAACAGACTGTAGCTTAAATAACTTAACACAACCAGAGACTATGGACGGAACCATTTCTTGTCGGATAGGGGTGTGTGGAAAAAGTTTTGGGANCACAACCAGAGACTATGGACGGAACCATTTCTTGTCGGATAGGGGTGTGTGGAAAAAGTTTTGGGAGGTAAACCGAGGGAAACGTTTAAAAATAGGACATTTAATGCTCATATTTTTCCTGATATATAGAAAAAGGATAACGTGTTCGTGTTTGTTGTTTACACGTATTTGAGCTTTGAAAACACGTCGTAAACACAGCAGTACCCCCGTGGACCGCGCTTGGTACAGTCCACAGCTCCTTTTGGTGACTCCAGCCTCGGAACTACAGCACAACATGTTAGAGAGTCGAGCCGAGCTGTTCCCGGCCGAGTTAACTTTTTAATCCGGGTTTGTCGCGTTATCACGCATTAAGAGGAGGAGGAGGAGGAGGAAGAAAAAAGGGCTGAAAGTCAGTCATGGTCTGAGTTCAGCGTGAGAACCGGAGCGTCTTTTCCTGCAAGAAGCCCGTTTTTGTGAGAGAAGAAGGGGACGGGAGGCGAAGGGAAGCCCGGGGATCGAGCCCTGAAAAGCGGGTTGAAGATGCAGCCCGCCGCGGTGCTGCGCGGAGCTCTGATAACTTTCCTGCTCAGCCAGACTCCAGGTAAGAAAACGTCCCGGTAAAAACGCGCCTTCTCCGGCTGTGGAAGTGGACTTAACGTGCGTGTTGGNAAGAAAACGTCCCGGTAAAAACGCGCCTTCTCCGGCTGTGGAAGTGGACTTAACGTGCGTGTTGGGAGAGGAGCGTGGAGGGTTTCTGTGTTTCTGTTTCCCTCCTATCAGCTTCTTATCAGCCAAGTTTCTCTCAGAAAGCAGCGTGTGTGTTTAAAATAGAAAATGTGTGTTTCTGCTTTTTAAATCTGGTTTGACAACGTGTTTCTGTGCGTTCACACACAAATCACTGCATTTGATTTTAACAATTAAACTATTAGTTATTTTAATAGAATTTTTACTTAAAAACCTCAGCTTATTTTGCATTTTCTCTTATTTTCTGTATTTGCTGTGCTGCAGCCTAAGAATTTACTGGATGAGGACATTGGAGATAAATGTTATTAACTAGGTTGTGTGTGTGTGTGTGTATGTGTGTATTGGCGTGTAATTAGCTAATAGAGGATTGAATTGTGAGTATCTGGAGTGTGCGTAGGTATTATAACAGCACTTAGAAACACATCTTGTGTGTAATTAAACGTATTTACACTGAAAAATCAGAAATGTTAATTGTCCGTGTTTCTGAAGCTGGTGATGTTGGTTTTTGGAGTATTGATTGAGTATTGATTGACTATGGGGGCTGGAATTGGTGGTTGATTTGTATTGGACTATATTAGATGCTGCATTTGATCATAAATGCTGGATTTATGGTCCGGCTGTTGTACTTGATTACAGTTTTTGTTGTAATATTTCATCGTATTCATTGTATTCTCTGATCTCCATCCTCAGGCACGTTCCTCTCAGCCCAGATTAGTTTAGAAATAAATCCTAATTGTAGGCTGAAAATGCATCTGGGATGGTGTTTATTGTATTAAGTGAAAGTTTATTATAATATAATGGGAATAAAATGGAAGAAAATGGACATATCTGCATATGCCAGCATTTCTTTTTCAAAATCTTTTTTATTAAGGTTTTCACGAAAAGAGCAAAGAACATGACTGTAATGTCCATCTTGACCAATTTTCCATAATTCATAAATTGGCAGCTCAGAATTATACAAAAAGTAAAATAAGTGTATAGAAGGGGAAAAATTTCTTAATTTCTGTTCTATTTCATTTTGACAAAAAGAATCTCAGGTGGGCTTCTGTCTGATTGGCTGATCTATGATAACCTACATCCTACCNGACCCTACTGGAGCTGTTTCCAAACACACACACATAAACACACACATATGGACACGGGTGTTGTGCCCTCTGACATGCACGGTTTACCAGCCAATCCAGCAGAAAGCACATCTGTAGCTTTAGCTTGTAGTTTTAGCTTGTAGCTTTAGCTTGTAGTTTAGCTTGTAGCTTGTAGCTTTAGCTTATAGCTTTAGCTTGTGGCTTTAGCTTGTAGCTTTAGCTTATAGTTTTAGCTTGTAGCTTGTAACTTTAGCTTGTAGTTTTAGCTTGTAGCTTGTAGTTTTAGCTTGTAGTTTTAGCTCATAGCTTGTAGTTTTAGCTCGTAGCTTTAGCTTGTAGCTGCAGTAATTGTGACTGAGTCCTAAATGTCACGCTGAGATGTTTCTAAAATGTCAACCAGATAAAATTCAATATCCCATCAAAAACAAAAGATCCCCGGATCATCCTATCATCCTTATCATCACGTCTTTCATCCTTTCACATGTAGTTATCAACCCTCCTGTTTTTTTATCTGGGGCGTTAGGTCATACTCACTTGTTCGTAAAGCCTTAACTCTGCAGGACTCGTGTCGTGTCTTGGACGTGTCTTCGTCCATCGCTGCTTCTAGAACAGAAAATATGGTGAAGGTCAGCTGATGTTTTAGAGTCTGGAGACACGATTCATGTCAGAGATGAAATTTTAATTAAAGGGCTGTTTCGATTTTCTTACCAAAAATCCAGGTATACCAAGTTTCAAAGTGGAATTTTATTCATGTCAGGGTTAAAAAAAGAAGTGTAAAACTGATGAGTGTTTTGGGACTGGCAGCTCTTAAAGGACCATACAGGCGATTTTGTAGGTTTGAGTCAAATAAATATAAATTGTATACACATTACTGCTAACTGTTTTCCAAAACATAAAACCATATTTTAGTTTTTGTGTTATTTTTGCCAAATCTGTCAAAATCAAATGTTCAGGTGATACAAACACCTTAAAATCCAACATTTCACCAGGTAACATGTATGTCCAAATGTAGAAGGAACGGTCATTTTAATTTCTTGGTAAAAGACGTTTTCTCCTGGGAGACATAAGAACATTTGAAGAAATCTGAAATCTGAAACATGCTCAAGTTAAATAATCAATGTAAACACGAACATCTATTCGTTTTTTGTTTTTTGTTTTTTTGTCAAAGTAATTTAATTTAACTGAACCAACATGGAAGCAAATGTACGTATCCTCCAGGGAATATAGTCCCAGGAGAAGACGGCTTTACTGAGATGATAAAACGACTGTGTTTTTCCAGTCGTACGTGTGTGTTAGCAGGTGAAATGTTGAATTTTAAGGTGTGTGTGTGTCACCTGAACACTTGATTTTGAAAGATTAGAGGATTTGAAAAAAAAAACACAGAAGCTAAAATATGATTTTTACATTTTGGAATATAACATGTATGTGGGTTGTATTTATTGAGCTCAAACATACACAAATCACCAGTGTGGTCCTTTAAAAAGGGAGAGTAAAGTGGCAGTGGCTACAATTTCAAAGCTCGGTACAGTTTGCAGCATAACAAAGGCCAGACGCCACTCCCAGCTGACAATAGTTGACCTGATGTGGCTGCAATTTATTAGTGTGTGTGTGTGTGTGTGTGTGTGTGTGTGTGTGTGTGTGTGTGTGTGTGTTAAGATGCTCTCTCAGCGTGGCCTTGCAGTAATGGGCTGAGCTGGACTAATGGCGTGTTGGAGAGTGTTACAGGGATAATGATGTGCTCTGGGACAGGACGACCCTTATTGTGGCAGTAAGAGCANCCCCCAGCCCTCCTCATTTACTAATCAACTATTGATTAGTAAATGAGGAGCGTCTGAAGCGCTGCTATTGTCCTGCTGCTGCAGACGGAGGTCACCAGGCTGAAACGAGTGCCGGCATTGTGACCATTACAGATGAAGTCACATGTCGTATTCTGATCTGTGGATCATTTGATCTGGTCTGATTCAGGAAACTGAAAATTCAGTCTTATTTATCTGATCATTGTTTTAGTTAAAGGACCATACCACCCATTTTGCATGTTTGAGCTTAATATATTTAATTTCATACATGTAATGTTACTGACAATCATTTCCCAAAGGATAAAACCGTATTTCAGCTTTCCTG
>VXCM01009349.1:0-17237 GCA_014773175.1 Lucifuga dentata | reverse complement strand
GACATTTTGAACAGCATTTATGTAAAACCAAAATATTTCATGTTCATTTTTTTGAAAATTGGATTTATTGTACTTGTATTGTCATTTACATTAATAAATTTTGTGATTGAAGCTTTTAAATCTAATGGAACAACTGTATCCTTTCAGTGTGTGGCCTTACTATGTTTCTATAATTTGTATAGAGAGAATTAAAAGCAAAAAAACAAGCAAATATCTTAGGCGAACCTTGTCAATTACTGCAGTAACAGGTTTGAAACTGCAAATCAATTTCTTTCCATTTCTTAGTTTCTGTACTGTAGAACTGTGTGTTTCATTACTGCTTCTCACAGAAAATGGAAGTTCTTTTGCTGTCATGAATTCATTAGTTTCCAGGTGTGATGATTTATATTTTAGATTTTGTTTGGCAGATATACGCTGATGCTGCGACTTCACAACTGGAAGTGAAGAAAAAGAAACTGAAGCAGGTTGAGCAGCATCACTGTTTTCTCATAAAATCTGTTTCCATCTGCCTTCATCACATCTTCCTCATCAGTAAGCTGAACTTTTCCACCTGAGCCAAGAGGAAAACTTCCAAATCTCTGCTGCTTTCATTTATTGGTTTTATGTGGAAATTCATAATGCCATAAAAGCTGACGCACAGTAAATGTAATTTATAACTGAAAAAACTTTTCCTAGAGCTTTGACATGTCAGCAGCAAACAAAGAGGTCAAGGTCAACTTTATTCTCACTGCCATGTAATACAGAATCATTAAAAACTGTTTCTGGCTCCATTTATACTTTTCCAAGATATGGAAAAACGTTAACGTATGGTGTAAATGCATTCAGAAGGCATTACAATCAGAGTCTGAGCTGCCAGACCACATCCGACGTGTTCAGATCAGATCTCAGTCACGACAATCCAGATGTAAATACAGTCTGTCTGGCTGAGACGCGTTCAGGAGAGAAAATCCTCCCACAGGTTGAAAATGTAACGCTGCTCTCATCAATAAAGTTATTTTGAATCAGGAGCTGTGACTTCCTGTAAATGCAAACCTGCAGCTGGAATGTGGACAGGACACCCCATGCAGAAATTATTAGTGATTTTTTTTAAATAGATGAAGCTTTGAGGAAACAGGAAACACCAAACCATGCGCTTACAGAGAACCAATCACGATGCAGCGTTTTAATGCAAACTGTAAACATCTGTTGTCATCCAGATACAGAGATCACATTTTAATTTGAGCGGTAAATGTGCTGTGTGTGTGTGTGTGTGTGTGTGTGTGTGTGTGTGTGTGACAGGCACAGCTGTAGTTTTGAATGGCGTGTTTGCGTGTGAGGTTTGAAGCAGCTCATATCTGAATCTGTTTCCACGGTTTTGGTGTGAAACGTGCAGAAACGCAGATCTGTGTATTTTCACATTTCTGAAATGGACACAAACGAAATGCTGCAAAAACTGAGACGGAAATATTTCTACAGGCTGTTTCTGTCTGAAGCATCTTTAAAGGAGCATACCGTTGATTGTGCATGTTTGAGCCCAATATATACAACCTACAATACATATTACGCTACTGACAACCAACTTCCAAAACATACTGAAGCAATAATATTAGAATTGTTTTTCCTACCTTCCAGACTGCCACTGATTTCAGTTCATTCCAGAACGACATAAAAATCAACTTGTAGAGACGTGAAACACGCTGAGATAAATAATCACCACAGAAAACAACACGTCCATTAGGGTTTTTTGACAAAGTAGCTTTAACTGCTGCATGGAAGAAAATGTATGCCTCCGCCAGGAAATATAGTCCCAGGAGAAGACGGCTTTTACTGAGAAATTAAAACGACTGAAGAAGGATTAGAGCACTTCTTGTGGTGACATGTTGTAGCAAGGTGACATGTTGCAGCAATGTGTTGCAGAAAGGCATGTGTTGTGGCAAGGTGACATGTTGCAGTGACATGTTGCAACAAGGCAACATGTTGCGGCAAGACGATGTGTTGCAGCAAGGCGACATGTTGCAGCAAGGTGACAGGTTGCAGCAAGGTGACATGTTGCAGCAAGGTGACATGTTGCAGTGACATATTGTGGCACGATGACGTGTTGTAGAAAAGCATGTGTTGTGGCAAGGTGACGTGTTGCAGTGACATGTTGCAACAAGGCAACATGTTGCGGCAAGACGATGTGTTGCAGCAAGGTGACATGTTGCAGCAAGATGATGTGTTACAGCAAGGCGAATGTTGCAGCAATATGTTGCAGCAAAGTGACATGTTGCAGTGACATATTGCAGCAAGGCAATGTGTTGCAGTAAGGCAACATGTTTTTGCATCGTGTTGCAGCAAGGCACACGTTGCCGCAAGGCGATGTGTTGCGGCAACATGTTGCAGTAAGGCAAGTGTTGCGGCAAGGCAACGTGTTACGGCAACAAGTTGTGGCAACGTGTTGCAGCAAGTTGACATGTTGCAGTAAGGCAAGTGTTGTGGCAAAGTCACGTGTTGCAGCAAGGCAACGTGTTGCAGCAACATTTTGCAGCAAGGCAACGTGTTGCAGCAACATTTTGCGGCAAGGTGACGTGTTGCAGCTATGATCGCTGCGAATTCAGCTGACAGGAAGTGTGGATGCACATGAGGACTCAGAATTGATGGATCACATGTTTTTCCTGATACTGTCTTTGTATGTTGCTGTTGACATGTTATATGTTTGTATGTGTTATCTTGTGTAAAATTGGATATTTTTAAAGGTAATAAAAGTTTTTTTAGGTAAGAAGTGATTTTAAGTCACTATTTAGATACTGGAAAACTGTTTAAAGTAACATATATCAAAGTCAGAATATAAAAACTGATGTCATTGAAAATATCAGTATAAAGTGCAGCCATGTTAGCCATGTTAACAGATAAAACTATATCAATAACACATTTCACATCCACAAAACACAAACACGTTTAATAATGAATCATTACTCAAATACACCAAAGGTTCCAGAATAAGTACCAAAAACAAATCAACGTTTGCTCAGCAGGAACATTTAAAACGTCATGCTTCCAGATGCCAAAATTCAACATGAATACAAATACCAACTGAAATTTGACTTGTTTATGGTTTTGTTTTTCTTCTCATGACTTGCTGACGTTTCAGCTGCTAAACTCAAACTTAGTGCAGATTCCTGACCCAACAAGTGATTTTAAAGGGTCATTTTACCCACTTTACCAAACAACTTTCCCTTTGTCCCAGTCAAACAGCGTCAGATGTCTGAAACACCATGAAAGTGTGTTAAATTGTTAATGTTTCTTTATTATAACTACATATTGCTCCATATTACAGTTTTTCTGCGAAATATACACTGCTTTCATTTTTATTCCTTTTGCTTTTGTCGTTCCTCTTATTTATTACATGCAGGAACTTTGTGGATGTGTTGAATTCCAGCTAACAGACCTAACAGTTGAAACTCCAGCTAGAGGATTCTGGGAATTTCCGTTGAAGCCTGGTGTGTTGGGATTTGATCACCAGGTCAGTTTATGATCAATAAAAGTTCTGTTTTGCTTTTCACTATTTTAAATCCTCAGCATGTTTCTTTTTAATATCAGCTTTATTCTGTTACAGGATCAGAGCAGAATGTGGATAAAGAACCTGAAGCAACATGTTTCCACTTAATATTAATATTGTAAAGGCTCTTTGAGAAGCTTCTCCACCCAGGCACAAGTCTAATTTTACAGGAAATAAAGATTTTTTTTTTTTTTTTTTTTTTTTTGTCGTGTTTTAGCATGAAAATAATCACACAGAATATTTGCATAACATCAAAAACTATCAGCTTCAATGCAAAAATAACAGTATAAGCTATTAGCTCTCTTATTAATAAAGACTTTCTGAAACAGGTTTTTTATGGGGATTATTCTCTTTGTTGATTATGTTATTATGTTAGGTTATTATGTATGTATTAAATTAATTCCAGAAAAATGTTCAGAATGTGTGATTATTCCCATTTTAGTTGGTATTAAGACTATAAAGAGCTCACAAAACAGAAATACAGGTCTGATGGTTCTGGATTATTCTCACATATGGGAAAAATATGAAAAATACAGTTACAATAAGTTCCACTGTGGAGAGAGAGAAAAAAAAACCTCAGACAATTAATTGTTTGATTTTTAGGTAATCAGAATTTTATTTATTTTGAGGATTTGCTCCTTTTTCATCTTTGGAAATCACATCTTTGCATGATTTTTATGATGAAATTGCATTATATAGATAAATTTTCCTTAACTCAACAGATGAATCAGTTAACTAAATTTTAGTTGCAGCCTTGATGGTGAATGAAGTGAAATTAATGTGCAGGATATTTAAAAAATATATATATTTTCCCTTAGTTACTTAGTTCCCTTAGAACTCCTTTTGAAAGGTCATTTATATTTGCATGGTAATTTCTCAGAAAAAAAGATGAAAATTAATTTTCCATCTGAAACCTACAGATTTTATATCCTAGATCAAATTTTTAATTTTAACCCTCTGATACAAAATATATTCAAAACCTATAATGCAGAACATGGCAAAGAAATTACCCACATTTATTTCCTGTTATTTCTTTGAGGCTAGTTTATTTCATTAATCAATGTTCCACATGTTCATTATAGATCTTACTTTTTAGTAGCAAATCAGTATTTTTTAAAATTCTATTATTACCGCATGAATGCGCACAATGGGTAAAATGACTTGTGCATAATAGCAAATAATAATTATTATTTTTAATAATAATAATAATAATAATAATAATAATAATAATAATAATAAATTAATGAACAGCTGGATTACTGGATGATGAAATTAATCCACCTTTTGGCAAAGAAACATTCAGCTGTCAAACAGGAAATGAAATGTCATGTTGCGCTTTAAAGAGAGAAAATTTAAAAATGTATTTTGTTTTTAAAACTTGAAAAAATAAAGAAAGTTGTGAAAGTAAAAAAAAATTGTAGAATTCATGGAAAACTGAATCTAAAATGTATGAGTTGCAGAGAACATAAAACCTCAGCACGGTGACCTTTGACCTGCACTGCACATCAGAGGATTAAAATGTCTCCAAACAACCAGAAAAGGGAGAAAATTTAATAAATCAGACAGATTTGATGTTCCATTGATATTTAATGTTTACTCACTTTATCTTCCAAATAAAACAACATAAATATGTCGGTATTTTCCACAAGAATATAAACATTTATATTCAGGCTTCAGACACTCAACATGTCAAAAACATTATCAGTTACAACATTTAATATCCGTACAAATGTCACAATAGAACATTACAATATATCCACACAGGATCAAACAGCCGCATGCCTGACAAATATTAAATTAAATATAAATAAAATATTTATGTACATCTGTGCAACATGGCAACACGTTTCATCACACCGCCAGCATGACGCCCACGCTGCGCACAGACACGCGTGGCCGTGCGGAGAGGGCGGGGAGGGGGAGGGAGGTTTGATTATCAGCTGTCTGAGTCCACTTCGCTTTTCTCTTCTGGTTTCTCTGTGACCGATGTTTTGTTCGTGGATTTGTTCCATTTCTGAGAGTTTTCTGATTCTTCTGATGAAGACCGTTTCTGCCTCCTCCACTTGGCCCGTCTGTTTTTAAACCAAACCTACACCATAAAAAAAAATTTTTTTAATTATTATTATTAATAATAATAATAATAATAATAATAATAAATACGTCTGCCTGGTAAAATAAAGGTCAAATAAAAAATATCAAGGCCTGTAGATGATCAATCATCATCATATCTATCTATCTATCTATCTATCTATCTATCTATCTATCTATCTATCTATCTATCTATCTANAAAAAAAAAAAAAAAAACTCCATCTTATCAAGTCATTTTATCGACAGTGAAAGTCTTATTTCCTCTCTGACGTCACAGATATTGATCACAGATTGTTACATTTTGTTAATCATTCATCACAGCATTTATAAATCAGTGAACAAAATCTGCCAGATTCTGATCAGATTCTGATTTTTGATCAAAGTCCAACACAGAAAAAGCACAAATACGTTCCTTTCTGGAATTTTACTTCAAAAATTCTGAAGTGAAAAGAAATTCATGACATTTTTTTAGTCAATTTTATGCATAATTTCTCAGTTTTTCAGATGTTTGAGATGTATTCCCAGATTTCCTGCACAGAATTAAAAAAATAACCCAATTTTTCTTTTCTTTTTTTTTTAAAAAACAAGCAGAAAATTGGCAGGTTTGTCAGAAATGTATGTCCACAAGTTAAAATCTAGTTTAGTCAAATGAAAGATTTTTTTTTTATTGTGCAGTTATATAAATATTATATTTGCAATAATCATAATTTAGAAGTGATTTTTTGTACTATTTATAATGATAATTGAAGATTAATAATGATAGTATAAGATTTTATATAAATAAACCGAAAATCAAAAGTAGAATTATTTTTTTAAAGCCTTGTTTGGGGGTCAAAGGTTGAAGGGTTTTTGTTTTTTTTTGAGGAGCTCTGTGCTGTGGACAAAAATGATTTGATAAGATGGAGAGTTGGATCTCTGAGTTACGGATTTTCATCAGATTTTTAGGAAATTTTGCCTTTTACAGATCAGAGGTTCTGTTTCTGAGTTAAATCCTCATGTTGTCCCATAGTTTTGGAAATGAAAATATGTGAATAATGTTTACACAGAAATGTGCTCCTCTTATGACGTCATTACTAACAGTGAATATTTTTCATCTGCAGGATATTTTTCCCAAATTAAACTCACATTGATCTCAAACTGTTTCCTATATTTCTTTATGACATAAATTTTAATTTAATATCTCAAAGTCCTTTGTAATGTTGCTATTCCGATGCTGTTTCTAAAGGTAAAAGGTGTGTTTGTAAATTATCAAAATATAATTTTCACATTTATTTTCCTGATTTAGCTAAAATTTAATACTTAATTTACAGTGGAAATCACACAGAAGAAGCTTTAATTTGGCTATATTAACAGGCTAAAATAACATCAACATTGTGTGGGCAATATTCTGATGACGATGATGTGTCATATTTAGTGGGTTTTCCGAATGGTTTTTGATTAATTAACTTCTGTTTTTATAGATATTTAATTCACCCTGGAAAATTTAAGTTTCATAACTATAGTGTCTTATATTCACGCTGAGCACAACTATGTTCATTTAAAATATAATTCAAAATAAATGAGATCATATTGACCACATTTATTTTTTTTTAAAGAAAGGAGCTTGATTAAAATACATACTCATCAGCATAATAAATTGATACAGTAATAAGGAGTTTAAAATTAATTCCTGCATAAACAAGAACATCAGCCAACTGTACAATAATCTAAAATCTACTTTTGGATATAAAGTAGCCCATAAACTGTTTCTAAAGCTGCCTGGCCATTTACACAGTAATAATAATAATAATAATAATAATAATAATAATAATAATAATTTCTTACTACTCTCCGTTTCTAGTTCAATGGTTTTTAATTATTAAATAAATCTGAGCTGTCAGAAGGTAATTTGTGATTTACTGGCGCTGAATGAACCTTTAAATGCAGCAGCAGGAGGGTGGTGTGTGTGTGNGAGAGAGAGAGAGAGACTCACCTCCACCTTCTCCTCCCGCAGGTGGACCTTGCGGGCCAGCTGCTCCCGGGTTCCGACGTCCGGGTACTTGGTCTCCTGGAAGAGGCCCTCCAAAGCCTCCAGCTGCTCGTCGGTGAAGATGGTCCGGTGCCGGCGCTTCCGGCGGCAGTGCAGCTGGTTGAGGAGCTGCAGCTCTGTCCGAGACAAGCTGCTCATATTCATGTAGGACATCATCTGATGCGGGACCGGAGAGATCAGCACCGAGCCCGTGCTATCATAGCCTGCAGAGCACAAACAGGCTGGATCAGATCTTTGGAGGACTTCAAGTTAGAACAGCGTTAAAAAAAAAAAAAAAAAAGNAAAAAAAAAAAAAAAAAATTGGAACAGCGTTAAATTCTCTACATGCAGATTTCAGCTGATGCGAAAAAAATCTCAATCACAAGAAACGAGAAACATATGGATATTTTAACTGATGCACAAACAAAATGTTTGGCACAACGTGTAACTTTACAGACATAAAGACTGACAGGAAAAAAAGGATCTATCTATCTATCTATCTATCTATCTATCTATCTATCTATCTATCTATCTATATTATCCTGAATACTGAAGCTGCATCGCATGTAAACATGTTATAGATGTGTATATTTTAGTTTATGCGTAAAATAATTCCAGATAAAATTACAGCAATGTTTTGGTCCATGCAGGAAAGTATTTAGGCCACATATACAAAGATATAAAACCATTTTTTTTTTAAAGTTATGCATCAGATTATAAAAAACCGGATTACAAAAAACCCCAATGCAATGCAAGTACAATCAGCTTTTCAAAATAACTTACTGTATGAATTACTAAATTTAACTTATAAATAAACCTTTGTTTATGCCGTGTTTAGTCGTGCTGTGTTCAAGGCCCATCCAGATAAACCTTATTTTTTTGTTTTTTTCTTAATGCTTCTTACAATAAAATATAGATTTCGCACAAATTTAAGTCAAATTCTGCGTTGTTTTCTTGCTTAAAATCTATTGTTAATATTTTTACCCGCACATTGAAATAGAAGTTACATTCAAAGCCAATGCGCCAAAACACTGACGTCTAAAACTACCGGACCGGGAGATATGAAGGGAGTTTGGGGTTCTACCTGCGGGGATGCAGGGGCACTGCTGCGGGCTCAGGCCGGGAACGGAGCCGCAGCACGGCGGCCCTCCTCCGGGGCCCTGGACGTGCAGCTGTCCGTAATAGTAGCCGTTATATCCGATCCTGGTCCCGTTCATGGACTGAATTCCGGGGGTAGACGGGCCACACGTAGCCGAGTACAGTCCGTTGTAGTCGGTGTAGAGAGAGTCCGTGAGGCCGGCGGACAGGACCACCGGGCCGCTGCGGTGCAGCAGCAGCGGCTCCTTGCAGCTCGGCCGGCCGGAGAGGATGCTGTCTATGCTGAACATCCCGGCGGGCATCACCTCGGTGCGCGGTGAAATAAAAATAAAAAAATAAAATAAAAGCAACTGCTGTGAAAAATTCCTGACGCGAAGGATTTCCTGCTCCGTGAAAGTTTCCTAAAACTGCGTCATGTTGTGTGAAGGAGCGTTTTCTTCCTGAGCTCTCGTTTCTCGGGGACTCGGGTTGCTGGTTTTTATGGGACCAGCTGAGAGCAGGGCTGCTTTTATAGCCTGATGACGTCACGGCGGAACGGAGCTGCTCCGGGATCAGCCGGAGCTTCAGCGCCGGGAACGGCCACAGATCTGTGTATTGAGAATTAATTCAATTAAGATAATCCACACTGTTTGCAGACTTTTGGATACAGTGTTGCTGTGTCAGAGGGCATCTTCCTACGGAGTAATCCGATTAATTTCCTGGTCCGTGAAGGCATCATAATCTATAGGAACACATCAGTGTTTACTAACGAGGAGGAAGATAGGACCTATTGTTATTATTAGTTCTTACCTAAAATTTATTTACCGACCAGCTCATCAAACACATCTGGGCCAATAAGATTCTATTTAAAAATATCATTTTTTCAGTGACTGTAGAAGGAAAATGTTTAATTGATAAAATTATTTTCAGGCGCAATTTATTGGTCGTTATTTCACAGTTTGCAAAAAGTTTCAACAGGTATAAGTATAATTATTTATAATATTTATAATTATTGTACTAATTTATAATATCCAGACAAGTTTTAGCCTATCGATATGTCTAGAGAAATTAAATAAAACTTGGATAATTATTGATCAATATGCAAAAGTGGTTATTAGATTTATTTATGGAATCATAAGGCCAAGGCCGGGTCTACAATTGTTGCTGAGTTAGAAATTAGGTTTACTGGTTAAATTATAATTTCTTATGATAAAAGCCTACAATGAAAAATGTGTGTGAAGGTGGTGAATCAACCTGCACGAGTAAAAGAATATTAATTATATTTCCATGAGTTTTCCATCTCATTATTCACGCAGCGGCGGTGCGCAAAGCCGCAGATCCGCGCGTCAGAAGCTGCTTTCTGCGGGACATTTCCCCCCTGACCGGGATAAGATAACGGCCCATTATCGCCTCCATTCAGCCTGAGAAAGAGAAGTCCCAGCAGTTTACTCCGCTAATGACCGTGGGAGGAGCGGAGGGGAAATGCGTGTGGAGGAACGTGGACTGTTAACGGAGCCGTTGATTGCGTTTAGCGCTTCATGCTGATTCCGCCTGACAGGTTCCAAACTGCGCCGTTAAGATGTGAGAAAAGGTGCAAACTGTGCGGAGACAACAACAGGTAAGCGACGCGTTTTGCTGCTCATTAATGGATTTAAAATAATTGTAATTAAAAAAAAAAAAAAAAANTAAAAAAAAAAAAAAAAATCCAAACCACTCTCCATTACACGTTCTCCTGTTTTACAGTGTTAGATATGTAATTTTAATATGTTTATTTCTGTTTAACAAATTACACACTACTGCTGGACTGGATGTGCAGCAGTTATATCGGAGTTTCATTTCATAAAGACAATTATTCATTTTATTTATTCCTGGAATCTTTATTCCAATGAACCGCAGTATATCAAGTTAAACCAGAAAACTATGTTTAATTTTAACATAACTTCATAAAATATGTCAAACCACCCACAATTATTAATCAACAGAGGCCCCGGTTTTTATATTTTTCCATCAATCCTGTTTTATGGTGTATCAGTGTAAAAATATTTCAGTAAACTACCAAAATTCTTAGAAAAACGGTTTAAAATATTTTAACCATCTTTTAATATTGAATTTTATATTGCTGAAGTCAGGACGACCTCAGATTAATGTCCATTACCTTTATTGATGCAAAATCGCATTTATCAGCATTGAGGATCAAATGCAGAAGGTTTGCCCTTATATTTATTTATTTCACGCACATTCCATCTTAATATGAATATATAACGGTTGCAGAGGATTTCTGGTTTAAATTAAAGGATTGTGTTGCCTACCAGTTTTATTTCCTATCTCAATTCCAGCTCAAAAGCTCTGCAGGCAGATATGATTTGTAACAGCATGTATAATGTGATGGAAGTGTTGTTGCTGCCTTTTGATATGGAAACGCGTCGTTGTTGGTGAAAAGCTTTTCTGTAATACAGTCACAGTGATTCCAGGGCTGCAGGACAGGGAGAGAAAAGAAAGAGCTGTTATTATTTTCACATTTATTTCTGTATTTCTACTTCCAAGTGGCAGTGAAAGGCCGGAGTCAGAAAGGATTGAAACCAAACGTCCATTTGAAATTAAAAGCTGTGGAAAGCGCCGTGAAGGCAGCACTTATAGGTGAATAGAAGCGTCAATCAGGCTGCAGATGGTGGTTGGAGACTCACAAAGCGACAATAGAGGCTCCATCTTTAGATATCAGAGCCCTGATCTGTAAAACCTGCTTAAACACGGCAAATAAAGCACCCACGCGTGGTAATGCATCCTCCAAGAGGAGATAAATACATGGTGAGAGCTGCGCAGGCTTTCATTTCTACTGCAGCACAATCTGCATAATTTACAAAACACCACAAAAACAGCCGACAGACGGATGGACGGATAGATAGATAGATAGATAGATAGATAGATAGATAGATAGATAGATAGATAGATAGATAGTCCTCTGCTTGATAACAGCTCATCTCCTGATCACCGCATGATGTGGACTTAGGGTGTTGGGCTGGGTGGGGGTTCTGTGTGGAAATGTATGTGTGTGTGTGTNGTCGCTGAGCGTGTCAGTGACCCCATCTGATTTTGTGTTTGTGGTATTAGAAGACATGAAGTTGATGAATAGAGGGTAGTTGTGTATGTTTGACCCCAATAACCAACCACTTTCAAAATATTTTATATTTAGTGTTAAACTAAATATATTAAATATATACAATACTAAATATATATATTATGCTAAATATATTAAATATATACTCTACTAAATATATCCTAAATTTTCAAATTGTTTTTCCTACCTTCCAGGCCTTAGATTGATTTCAGTTCATTAAAGTAAGACTTAAAAATCAACTTGCAGAGACTTTAAACATGCTGAGATAAATAATCCATCACAGCAAACACAACATTTATTACGTTTTTTTTTGTCAAACTAACTTTATATAACCAATCCAACATGGAAGCACAGAAGATGATGGAATATAGTCCCTGGAGGCTTTCACCAAGAAATTAAAAACCACCGTCTCATCTACATGTGGAGTAAGGGTCAACAGGTGAGACATTGAAATGTAAGGTGTGTATCACCTGAGCATTTGATTCTGAAAGACTAAGAGATTTGGAAAAAGTACAGAAAAAGTAAAATATGTTTTTTTTTTGGTTTTTTTTTGGAAATTGGGTCAGTAACATAACTTGAATCAGGGAGTATTTACTGGGGCTTAATTAAACATGAAAATCACCGATGTGGTCCTTTAAAACTCCACTGGATACTACAGGAATTGTACTCTGACCTGATCTACTGCAGTAAGACACAAATTACTTTAAAAGGTAACTAAAAAGTAACTATATGATGATATAACATCACAACATTACACATTACAGTATGATGTTATATCATCATATGATGACAGAGTTTTGGGGGGGGTTTTTGGTGAAAAAAATCCAAATACTAGAATAGTACAAATACTATATATATGTATAGTACTATTAATGTGATTTTACTTATGAGAAAGTAAAAACACAAAGGAATAAAAATAGGAATTTTATTATTGCTGCTGAAGTGTTGTTTAAACTACCCCAGAACTAGATGTGTGTGTGTGTGCGTGTGTGTGTGTGTGTGTGCATGTGTGCCCGTGTGTGTATTTCAGATCCAAAAGTTTGTGCGTGTGTGTGTGTGTGCATGTGCGCATGTGTGTATATTTCAGATCCAAGTTTGTGTGCATGTGTGTGTGTGCACATGTTTGTATTTAAGATCCAAAAGTTTGTGTTTGTGTGTGTGTCTATATGCGTGTGTGTGTGTGTATATGCGTGTGTGTGTGTATATGCGTGTGTGTGTGCGCGTCTGAAAGAAAACACAGAGAGGTCGATTAACAGACCCTTTCAATCCCATCTATCATTTCAAACGCAAACACACACACACATACACACACACACAGCAGACATCCATATTTATTGTACATGTCAGAGCCGTCATGTGAGGCTGCAGCGTGTTACACTGGTGCCTTTTGTTGGGTCGGCCTGCGCTGCGTTCACTGTCCACGATGAAACCCATGTGTTTCTGAGAACCGTTTGCTACAGTTCAAGGAGGCAGCTCTGGTTCTCAAACTAAACCACAAAGTGCCTGTAACCCGACCACAAATGTAATATCTGCCTCACACATCAAACGGCCTGAATCACTACACGTAGTTTTTGTTCAGCAGTCGTGTTCTTCACACATGAGGTTCAACTAAGTTGTAAACGTAATAATCCTTCACAAAGGCCTCTGCCTACTGGAAAATAAGCAGGAGTGATGAATGATGTTTCCCATTTCATGACAATTCATGTCTCTTTTACAACATGCAGAGATACATTTCTTTGTGCTTCTTTAAAGCTGCACGTCATGTAAAAAAAAAAAAAAGGGTTCACATATAAACCTAAATCACAAAAAGCAGCAAGCGACAACGCTACAGTCACGCACACATAACACCACAACATCAGGCAGCTTTTTATCTGATAATAAGATGTTTTCATGACGTGATGATGAATTTTCACTTCATGAGCAACAAGAAGAAACCAAACATCATGTCTGAAAGCATCAGCTCAGCGTCTGATGAATTATCTCCTCTGTTTGAAATGCTTCAGCTACAAGCTAACAGGCTAACAGCTAAAGGTGGAAACACAACAAACTAGTTTCTCCACCTGAAGCAGAAACACCTGGTGAATACAAGTCATATGAGGAGAAGAGCCAATCAGATGATTTCAGATGCAAAAACAGGAAGTGAGTACAGGAAGTGATGCTGACTAGCTGTACTTCCTGTGACAGAAAAAGCTAACATGGAGTGAAATTAGATTAGTGGTGACTTTTTGTCAGTGGTAACTTGTTGTTATAATGTATGAACAGTGTTAGCTTAGCTGCTAACAGTGTTAGCTTAGCTGCTATGCTAACTTCAGGTGANTATGAACAGTGTTAGCTTAGCTGCTAACAGTGTTAGCTTAGCTGCTATGCTAACTTCAGGTGAGTTCATATCTTGTAGTGGATTTGGACTTCAGAGCATATTTAAGTTTAGCGTCACAGTGGCTATTTAACTCTGGAAAATCATAACCTGCTAAAGATCAGATCTGATGACATCATCAGTCATTTTATTTATGTTTTATAACGACTGAAGATGAGCAGCTAAAGCTAAAATATTACAGGATTTAGTTATTTCTACTTTTACTGAAGGGAAAAACTCTGTTTCTACTTTTACACTGATTCAGTTTTACTCATGTTGGTAGTTTGTAGTATTGTTTACTTCTAAAATCACCATGACAACATTGTTTGGTGTTAACACTGTTCATATCATTCTTAAATATCGTTATTGTAAAAACACCTTCAGTGATGATGAAGTTATTTTACGGCTGTAACACCAACACGTATTACATGCTACTAAAATGAAGTTCAATGTCTTATGAAATATAAAATCTCCTGATTTGCACTGAAATGAATCAGCACCACCAACACATTTATAAACAATTACACCCTCGTCTGAAGAATTAAATTCATATAAGTAATGTGCTTATCCAAATACATTTAGGGGAAAATGTAACAACTCCTGGAAAATGTCTTTATTTTGTCTTGAATTACAAAAAAAATAAATAAAATAATTAGGA
Source organism: Lucifuga dentata (assembly GCA_014773175.1). Taxonomy (NCBI): domain Eukaryota; kingdom Metazoa; phylum Chordata; class Actinopteri; order Ophidiiformes; family Bythitidae; genus Lucifuga; species Lucifuga dentata. Next base: position 2,420 of record VXCM01009349.1, on the reverse strand, counting down.
TTTAGGGACTTGCAAAGCGATTACCTTTTGGAGATTTATTCATATTGCATATAGTGTATTGTATGCATCTAGCATGTGTTTTTTAGCTTTGTATTCTATAGTATCCACTCATAGCACCCAAAGCGTGATGAAGGTTGAATGGTTCATGTTTGGGAAACGTTGTATGAAAAATGGATGCTGGTTTCCTGTAAAGTCTGGACAGAAACTCCGGTCTGCAGCGTTAAAGTTAGGAACGTTCGACGCCTTCCATCAGGCTTCTTGCTTTAGCACAAAAACCATCCATGGAACATCATCCAGGAACAACAGTGTTTTGTGGGAAACATAATTAAAATGCATTTTAGTTTCATATGCATGTAATTTGCAGAAGACGAGGCTGTAATGAGCACAGTAACCTGAATCCACATCAGCAGGAACAGAAAGGCCAACAGAAGCCATTTCAGCAGAATGTGACCTGTAACAAATACATGTAGTTCATAACCGGTTTGATGTCTTCCTACAAAAATAATCATGTTAATGTGCAACAGCAGTCAATTAAAGATAAGAAGATAAGATAAACCTTTACTTATTCCGAGAGAAATTACCGAATTGGAACTAGCATCACTGAAAGAAAACAACAAAGTGAAAAATAATTCAGCACAGTTTACTTATGACAAATACAAGTATAAAAATATAAATTACCAAAACTAAAATTTAATAAAATCAATAGTTCAGTTTTTTTGGTCACTCCCTGATTGTCATGGGCCCAAAGAAACACCTTAGCTTATTGCTAAAGTTATGATAATGAGCACATTATTTTTAAATTCAAACTTGTCCATTAAAGGAGCATACCCCCCATTTTGCATGTTTGAGCCTAATATATTCAATTTTCATACGTTATGTTACTGACAAGCATTTCCCAAAGCATACTACTGGAACAGTGAATTAAAAATGTTTTTCCTACCTTCCAGACCTCCATTGGTTTCAGTTCATTCTGCTATTAAAATCTATTAAAATCAACTTGAAACATTCTTGGGATAGGTAATCCATCATCACCAACAAGACGTGTATTCAGGGCTTTTTAGAAGTTACATAATTTTAGTGTTTAAGCTCAATAAAAAGCGTGGAGTGAATGTATGCCTCCACCGGGGAATATAGTCCCAAAAGAAGACCTGTGTTTATGGAAAAATTTAAAGGACCATGACTTCATAAGGCTGTGTAACTATTAGCAGGAGAAACATGGATTTTTAAGGTGGGTGTATCACTTGAATATTTGATTTTGAAAGATTAAGACATTTTGCAAAATATCAGAAAAGCTGATATTTTTTATCCTTTCGGAAATGATTGTCAGTAACATAACATGTATGAAAATTGAATATATTAGGCTCAAACATGCAAAATGGATGGTATAGTCCTTTAAGACAAAAATCTAGGCCCAAAGCCAGGCAGAGTTAAAAAACAAACAAACAAACAAACAAACAAACAAAAACACACACACACACAAGCAGACAAACAGAACCAAAAAAAAAAAAAAAANAAAAAAAAAAAAAAAGTCTGAACCCTAAAACACATGGGCCAATGAGAATCTCATAGCAGGCAGGATGGTTTACACATTGCTGGGTAACCATGACGAGCAGCAGGTGTGATCAGGTGACTGAGGGAACGGCGGGAAGAGCTGAGGACACCTAGAGGACAGGCGAGATAAAGCAGCTTCTGAAATGACAGGAAAGGTTTGTGACTGACGAGTTTCATTCATTTATGAGTATATGAAAACTGCGACATTACCTACCTTTTGTAAAGGTCCAGTATTTGAGGAACTTCCTGCTTTTTCAGCTTTGACCTCTCACACCGACTGCAGTTTCATAACCTAACAGATGATTTTAACAAAGATTTTCAGTGTGTGAACACTTCAGATCACGAGTTTAAATTGGGGATTTGTGTCTGATTGTGTTGTTGGCCTAATGGACTCTATGACCTCACACCCCCTGAGTCTCAACAATGAAAGTGACAATTAAAATACTATCATTATACTGATTATAGCCAAAAATATGTTGGAGTTTCCTTCAACCAAAGTTTCAGTTTCTGCAAACAAAGCTAAGCCTTTTCCAAACTGGTTTTATTTTGTCACGAAACCTTCACAAACCTTCTTTATGAAATCCTGACAGTTTGAAATGATTCAGATGAAGAGTAATTCATAAAACACAGTGCCAGATTTCATATTTCAGTATGTGTCATGTGATGCTGCCACGTTCCCTGTTGTTTAGCGTTTACCTTAAAGAGGCGTTACCACAGTATTTCCTTATTAATATGACAGGAAGTGATTCATAAAACAAACCAAAATGAAGTCAAGTTTCATTCTGATGGTAAATTTCATGCAACCTCAAGGGGGCACAAGCCAGTGTCCTCCTTGTGTCGGTCCCAAGCCCGAATAAATGCAGAGGGTT
>VXCM01009347.1:0-13121 GCA_014773175.1 Lucifuga dentata | reverse complement strand
GAGGAGGCAGAGGATAGGGTTAGATGGAGGCAGATGATTCGCTGTGGTGACCCCTGAAGGCAAAGCCCAAAGGAAAAGAAGAAGAAGAAGAATAGATATAATACTATCATATCAATAATATATCATAATAGATATAATAATATCATAATAGGTCATCAATATCAATAATATCACATCCTAAAAAAATATTATATAATAAATATCATAAAAGTCATCTGAACAGACTGACTGAATCAAAGCAATTTGGTGAAAAATGTTCCGGTCTGACCTTTGACCTTACCCGGCTTTGCCCCTCCCACCAGTACTTCTCCTTCTCTCCTCCTCCTCATTCTCATCGTTTGTCTGTCTCTCCTTCCGTTTGTTAGCGACTCCACGCTGTTTCATGGCGGTGACCCTCGCCATTTCAGGGACGTCTCTTGTCCCTCCCTTCACACCGTCCTCCTCTGAGGCGTTCAGGTCATCTTCCACGGCGGTACTGTGGAGAGGGTTACCTAGGCAACAGACGAGTTCTCTGCTCAGCACAGGACTGTTTGTTGGGTTTTACACTAGATCTAGAAACAAAGTGATGAAACTAACCAGTTTTTGTTGTGTGTGTGTGTGTGTGTGTGTGTGTTGTAGGAGTGAAACAGAAAGATCCTGAGTGTAAATTAAGACTTTAAAGGAAGTAGAGGTGGTTAATTTAAGTAGATTAAGGCTTTTCCAGACTACAGACTCAATGATTCTCTTTCCAAAATAAAGACAGAAAGATTTATAAGCAAAGTTTCACCATAACTCTGCTGCAGTCCGTGCAGGAAGCTAGCTCGCTCTATAGCAGACAGGCTGGTAGATTCCAAGCTGTCAGCAGGAGATGCTTTCTGCCAGATACAGACAAAACAAAAAAATGGTTTTAAAATTAACCATGTATAAGTATGAATGAGAGATTTGCAGAAGCTAGCAAGATGAATGTTGCTGTTTTTGATAATGTTCACAACACAGTTCAGTCAGACAAGCTCGTTTAAGACAGGAGTCAAAGGTGTTCTGCTTTTTAGTTTTTTTAGGTGTGAAAACATTATAATACTTACAAGGAGAACCAACACAAGTTAATTTCTTGCAAGAATAAAAATTACTAATATGCATTTTCATCAAATCAATAGTACACACTATCTAAAAGGATATGAGCTTTTATTGATTTATTGCACATTTTTTTTATCAAATTAAGAAAAACACAAAACTTTTTTTTTTTTTTTTTNTTTTTTTTTTTTTTTTTTACAGAATTGCAGATTTGACAAACTCACCTGAGTCTCGTTTGATGGTGCTGTGAGCAGCTTTCCTCCTCTAGCTGTGTAAGAGCTAAAAATAAAAAATAAAGTTTAAACAAGTAAAAATAAAAGACTTTATTATAGCATTTAGTGAGTTTAAACGTGCAAAATTACCAGTATGGCCCAGAACCAAAGGAGCTGAAGGTTGCCTTTTTTTTTTTTTTTTTNCTTTTTTTTTTTTTTTTGTCTTAAAGCTTTATGCCTCATAAATATGACGCATGAATTTATTACGTTATTAGCTGCTATTATTTTATTCAGTTAGCACATACCAACACCAAGCAACGCTAGAAACAAGTAAAGCCACATTTCACAACTGGTTCCCCTATATTTCTAACAAATCTTCCACGAAATATACCATAAATAAAAACCATAAACAGTGTGGGAAACCACTGTCTAAAGCTAAGCTAGCTTAAAAGCTAACCGTGTTGAATGTCTTAACATCACCAGGAAAGACATTTAACGTTGTGTCGCGTTATATTTAAGGCTAAACATAGCAATTAAAACGTTATAAATGTGTATTATAGTTGTGACTCATAAATCTGATTCCTCACCTCATTGTGGGTTAGCGTTACGCTGTTTTGTTTTGGAAGCGGCGCGATTTGAGCGAATTTCCCGCAAAGTTTTAATTTCCGGACTGTACCAAATGCTGCGGTAGTAGGGGGGTGCTGAGATGACGAAATACATCCCGCAGCATGAAAATGGTCAGAAAATTAAAATTTTAAAAATTACATATAGCGTTTGGTGAAATTGTTATTCCACGGTATAAATAGCCTTGACTTACAACTGAAATTCGCACTAATAAGTAATAGAATAATAATCAGAATAATTATGCCTACCGGCAGAATGTCTCATTTCTGTTCCAAGCATTCTTGATGCCAAACTGAAAACTGAAATGGAAACACTGAAGTATATAAATTCAGAGTAAATCACATGACTGAGATCAAAACTCTTTTCAACGATTTTTAATTCAAATTTTTATAAAACAAATCTCAGAAAAACACTAAAAATAATTATAGCAACACCATAAACAAAACAATTTCCATTAATCAAAACCAAAGCAGATGATTGGATCTCATTCAGGTTGTGCATATTATGCTGAAATTTATTTTAAAATGTCATCATAAAACATCTAATAATTTAAGATTGCTTTTTCATTTTAACAAACTTCTTCCCATCCTGATACCATCATAATAAATTTAAAATAACAAGTTTTCCAATGTCCTGAAGAGATTTCAACACGTGGATTTTCTGTGTGTTGATATTATCCTGTGTTAGTGAAATAACGCAGCAAGCTTATTCATAGAAAGATTAAATAACCCAACAGAAACAAACCGGTGATCTACTGTGGAAGTCAAAGAACAAAGTCTAACAGCACAGAACAAATAAAATAATCTGCCAGAAGAATCTCATATGTGACAAAAACACGGTGACTTATCAAAGTAACAAATATGGCTCAAAATCCAAAAATCCTCAATAAACCCGTCAATTTTCCCTCTTCATCCTTTAACGTTAAAAGGTGTGTGTGTGTGTGTGTGTGTGTTTTCTCTCACAGGGCAGCACTGTGACGTTTCCTTCAAAAGCCTTCAAGAAAACATCTGACTGAAATCAGCATATGATCCTATATTCTGTAACATAACACAGATTTCTTCCTGAACGGTAGAAAACATGTAAACGCTCTCGCTTTATTTCCTGCATCATACATCCTACATGTCAGTGATTTTGTTCTAAGATTTTGTTTTTGTTCTCCCACGTCACCCCACGTTTTCTTGTTTTGGCCTTTAATGCCCATGAAGGCCAGACTTGGCTGATCTCTTCCTCTCCTGGATTTTCTTCCTCCTCCTCTTCCTCCCGTTCTGACTTTGGTTGTTGTTCCGTGTTACATGTTGATGGCGGCGTACAGCTCGTCTATCTGAGGCCTGAAGCGTTGCCGCAGCTCGGTTCTCTTTGCCTTCAGCGTTGGCGTGAGCAAACCGTTCTGCACCGAGAACATCTCCGTGTGGATGTAGATCGACTTCACCTGCAGGAAACACACGTTCAAAAAACACACAAACACACACACACATGTTAAAAACAACACACATAAACACACACAAATGTTTAAAAATGGATCAGTGTGAAACATTAAAAACATCATTTCACATGGATCAGAGACTCTAAGTCATAAAGGTTTATAAAATGATGATTTTTTTTACAGACTGAGTGACGGCTCTACCTGCTCAAAGGACTTGAGGCCTCCTTCCTTACCCAGCTGCAACATGTCCTTCAAGATGGCCGCCTTTACTTCCTGTCAGGAAACGGAGAAGAACTTTAATAATGATGTCATGTTTGTCTTTGCTGAGTCAGACGTTCTACACGGACGTCTGGATGTGAGTTGACACGGAAACACAATGAGCGGATACGTGGAAGCTTTACAATCGGTGCAGAAAACAGAAAAAATCTCACAGCTACAGCAAAAAGTACCACAGAAGAAGTCTGTTGTTTAATGTGGCTTCGCTGATGATGAGGAGCTGCTGTTTAACAGAAAGACGTTACGTACGGCACGAAATCCAGGAAGCCTGTTAGAATAACAGACTTATCAGACCAATGCATCATCATCATCAGCATCATCATCATCATCATCATCATCATCATCATCATCAGCATCAGCATCATCATCATCAGCATCATCATCATCATCATCAGCATCATCAGCATCATCATCATCATCAGCATCATCATCAGCATCATCATCATCATCATCAGCATCATCATCATCATCATCAACAGCAGCATCATCATCATCATCATCATCATCAATAGCAGCATCATCATCATCATCATCATCATCATCACGGTGATCTTTCACTCGTATTTGCTACCAGCAGCTCCTCAGTTTCAAAATGTCCGCGTAGTTTAAAATCTAGGATCTGCACAGACGAGCGAAAACATGCCGAAGAGACGGCAAAGCAATGAAGCATGACTTCCTGTGTGGACAGACGGATGGATGGATGGACGGATGGATGGATGGACAGACGGATGGATGGATGGACGGATGGATGGATGGACAGACGGATGGATGGATGGACGGATGGATGGACAGATGGATGGATGGACGGATGGATGGATGGACGGACGGACGGACGGATGGACGGACGGATGGATGGATGGACGGATGGATGGACAGATGGATGGACGGATGGATGGACAGACGGATGGATGGACAGACGGATGGATGGACGGATGGATGGATGGGCGGACGGATGGATGGATGGACGGATGGATGGACAGATGGATTGATGGACGGATGGATGGACAGATGGATGGATGGATGGATGGACGGACGGACGGACGGATGGTTGGATGGACGGATGGATGGACAGATGGATGGATGGATGGATGGACAGACGGATGGATGGATGGACGGATGGGTGGACAGATGGATGGATGGACAGATGGATGGACAGATGGATGGACAGATGGATGGATGGACGGATGGATGGATGGGCGGATGGATGGATGGATGGACGGATGGATGGACGGATGGATGGACAGACAGATGGATGGACGGATGGATGGATGGGCGGATGGATGGATGGATGGACGGATGGATGGACAGATGGATTGATGGACGGATGGATGACAGATGGATGGATGGACGGATGGATGGATGGATGCAGTCTTACCTCTCGGCTACATAGCTCCAGATAGCTCCCCTGCAGACCCACAGTCTTCTTGGTCCAGTCAGACAGGAAGTCAGGATCAGGAACCACGATGGCGACCAAACAGGCCTGAAGGTCAGGACGTTCACAGGTCAAACCATTAGAAAATCCAGCGTTTGGAATGATTCCATCATTAACACGTCGTTAACATGACCAGAGTATTTCTGAAAACACGGAGGATGCGCTGACCTGCAGGCTGTCTCCGTGGATGAACACCTGAGCCACGGCGTCGCTGCGGATGTAAATGTTCTCAATCTTCTCTGGAGCGATGTACTCGCCCTGAGCCAGCTTAAAGATGTGCTTCTTCCTGTCCACAATCTTCAGTGTGCCATTCTGCACACACACACACACACACACACACACACACACACACACACACACACAGGAAGTACAGGAAGTCTTCAGGTGCAGAAATGCAGCTGAACTGCATTGATCTCAAAAACAGGTGAGGATGAATTAAAGGACAATACTGGTGATTTTGCATGTTTGAGCCCAATAAAACAAACAAAAATACAATCAGCATACGTGTTACGTTACTCACAGCCATTCTCCAAAACAAAGTACTGGAGCGGTAAACATTAGAATTGTTTTTCCTACCTTCCAGGCTGTCAGTGCTTTCAGCTCATTTTTTAGTCAACTGATCTGACACGGAGCTGCACGGATGAAAATGTATGTCTCCGCCAGGGAATGTAGTCCCCAGAGAAGACGGCTTTTACCAAGAAATTAAAAACGACTGTGCCTGCTACATTTGGACATACGTGTTAGCAGGTGAACACTGAATTTTCATGATGTGTGTATCTCTTGAACATTTGATTTTGAAAGATTACAGAATTTGAAGCAAAAAATACAGTTTTATGTTTTGGAAAATACTGGCAGTAACGTAATGTAATGAAGGCAGAATTTAATGGGCTCAAATATAAAATCAGTGGTATGGTCCTTTAAAGTGGACATGAAGTATGTATGATATGTGTTGAATTAAAAATAATCTACAAAGCTAATATGAAAACATTCCACTTCCTGTCCCACCGGAAGCCATTTTCCAATGTCTCCTGTATGAACCCATCCGTCCGCGTCGATGGTCTCCTTGGTCTTCTTCGGGTCCTTCAGGTAACCCTGGAACACATTTGGCCCCTTCACGCAAACCTAAAAAAAAAAACCACATATGGAGTTATAACACGTCAGGAAGGAGCGTGTTCCAAAACCGTGAGACTCACCTCGCCCTCGCCATTTACAGCCCAGTAGTTCATCTCAGCCACGTCCACCAGTTTGATGATGTTACAGGGCAGCGGAGCGCCGACGTGACCTGCGACCAGCCAGACGTTAGCACCAATAGCTAATCAATAATCTATAATCCATCCCTTTGACACGCTGACGGGCTGCAGAGCAACACGGGAACACACGCAGCTGTTAAGTAGGAAAAGTAAGAATCGGGTTTTACCTGCACTCCAGTCTCCAGGCATGGTGAGGGTGCATCCGGCCGTGCATTCCGTCTGCCCGTAACCTTCAAAGAACTACGACAAAACCATCACGATTATTATCACGAGTGCAGCACACACGTGTCGATCTGTGTTGTTGGAGTGTCCATCTGCGCTGTCACTCTTAATGAGCCCAACGCCATGGCGTTGGGCTCATTAAGAGTGACAGCGCAGATGGACACTCCAAATAATACATGTACAAGATATAACGAGATAACGAGATAAACGAGATACGAGATAAAACAGGATATAACGAGATACAAGTATCCTCAAAGTCCGGATTCTGGATCCGGATCTGGACCGAAACACAACTGTCTCTAGATTCCGAGAAAATTATACTCTGAGATGACTGCTGTATGGGGTCGGGTCGAGACCGCGGCACCAGATGCCCCCAGATCGTGTCCTGCCGCGGGGACTACTTTTTACTGGCAAAGCTCAATTTGAGATCCGCTTGTCCAAAAATCTTCACACGTGAAACTTCATACAATGCCGGTTCTAGAGATGCTGGTGTCAGACGGAGATTTCTGGATTTATAGATAGATTATTGCTGCTAAAAGATAAAAATAACTAGAACAGGCCAAAACAATCCCACACAAAATGTTGTTCTGATGATGTACAGGTGTAAACAGGAAGCAGCGACTATAATCCGGATCCTGAACTGGATCTGGACCAAACTGCACCTTCTGTTACTTTATCATATATAATAATAAATATGCCAAATTTTTTTTTCCCTAATGATATTGGTGTTACTGATTTTGAAGAAATTGACAAAAAGACAGTGAGAGTGTGTGTGTGTGTGTGTGTGTGTGTGTGTGTGTGTGTGTGTGTGTGTTACCTGACAGCCTAACGCAGCTCTCAGAAAGGTGAGGACAGCAGGAGAAATGGGAGCGGCTCCTGTTATCATGAGCCGTACGTTGCCGCCGAGGCTGGCCTGCAGGGGGCAGCACAGCTCATTATGACTGTCAGATCAGTGTTAAAGGACCATACCGTTCGTTTTTGCATGTTTGAGCCCAATAAATACAACCTGCTTACACATTACGTTACTGCCAACCATTTTCCAAAACAGACTGCAGCAGTAAACTTTAGAATTGTTTTTCCTACCTTCCAGTACATTATTAACAATCAACTTCTAGAGATTTGAAACCTGCTTCAGATAAATAACCCATCACAGAAAACAAAACGTCTGTTAAATTTTTTTGTCAAAGTAACTTTATGTAATCGATCCAACACAGAGCTGCACGAAAGAAAATGTATCTCTCCGCCAGGAAATATAGTCCCGGGAGAAGACAGCTTTTACAGAGAAATTATTAACAACTGTGTCTTCTACAACCGTTAAGTGTTATCAGGCGAAACATAGAATTTTAAGGTGTGTATCACCTGAACATTTGATTTTGAAAGATTAGGGGATTTGGTAAAAGAACAGGAAAACCGAAATATGGTTCTGTTTTGGAAAATGGTTGGCAGAAATGTAACGTGTTCACAGGTGGTATTTACTGGGCTTCTTAAAGGACCATACCAACCATTTAGCATGTTTGAGCCTAATATGATCAGCTTTCATACACGTTACGTTACTGACAATCATTTCCCAAAGGATAAAACCGTATTTCAGCTTTCCTGATATTTTGCTAAATCTCTTAATCTTTCAAAATCAAATATTCAAGTGATACACCCACCTTAAAAATCCATGTTTCTCCTGCTAATAGTTACACAGCCTTATGAAGTCACGGTCCTTTAAATTTTTCCATAAACGCAGGTCTTCTTTTGGGACTATATTCCCCGGTGGAGGCATACATTCACTCCACGCTTTTTATTGAGCTTAAACACTAAAATTACATAACTTCTAAAAAAACCTGAATACACGTCTTGTTGGTGATGATGGATTACCTATCCCAAGAACGTTTACAGTATCAACAAGTTGATTTTAATAGAGAATGAACTGAAACCAATGGAGGTCTGGAAGGTAGGAAAAACATTTTTAATTCACCGTTCCAGTAGTATGCTTTGGGAAATGATTGTCAGTAACGTTACATGTATGAAAACTGAATATATTAGGCTCAAACATGCAAAATGGCCAGTATGGTCCTTTAAGCAACCAAAACCACTGGTATGTTCCTTTAAATCACCCAACCAGATATTTAAGTCCTAATGTGCTTTATAAAATAATGATTTGTGTGTGAATTCTCACAAACCGCCACCTGAAACCTTCCGTCAGCTTAACGCGTCTGTTTTACCTGGACTCTCCTGAAAATGAGTCGGTCCCAGATCGTGTTTATCCTCACAATGCCCTGCTTTAGCTCCGCCTCCTTCTGCCTGTAGGCAAATCCCAGCACCCAGCGTTTCAAAGTGGTGTTGGCCTGCCCGAAGATCTGGGAGTACACACAGAGATCATTAACAAGAGCATCATCATCATCATCTTCTTCATCATCATCATCATCATCCAAATCTGGAAACTTCCTACAGCAGAGACAGTTTTGGTGTCAGCGCTGAGGATTGATAGGAAAATGCCGGCGATACGGCAAAATTACCTGCATGAACAAAAACATTCCTTCAGCTGGTAGATATTCTTTACGCTCCAAAGCTTTAGTTCTTCCTCGTTTCTCTCACTTTTCTTCCCATTTTTAAGCAAAAACATATATAATCGCAACAGAACTGAAGAAATCGATGGGCGTCAATACAAAAGGGTGATGCTAAATCGCAAACGAGATCCATCCATGATCGGCTAATTCATGGATCCTGCAACTAAAGACAGCCTGCCATAAAATCTTTGGCTTTGTGTTAAACGTAACTTCCTACGGTACTCAGTCTCGCCTGAGACGCCAAATATCATGAGAATGCATCTCTACACGTAAAGGGTCCACCATGTTTGAACAGGGACTTTGTGGCACTTTAAGGTAAAGGAAACCAAAAGCCCCACTTTAACAGACAAGATGACACCAACAATTTAATATGAAAGAGCCACCTAATCAATCAATCCATCCATCCATCCATCCATCCATCCATCCATCCATCCTACCTTATCATACATTCTGTTTAGGAGTCGTGGTACCACAGGAAACACCGTGGGCTTCAGCGTGATGAGGTCATCACTCAGCAGACGAATGTCTCCCTGGAAATATCCAATGCTGGCTCCCGACACCAACATCACGCCCTGCGAGCGACGGCAGAGACACGGGAGAGGGAGAGAGAGAGAGAGAGAGAGAGGGTTAGAAGGAGGTCCTGCTGCAGACATCATCAGGTGTTTTCAGAGTAACAACAGGAAGTTACCTCTACTATTCTCTCAAACATGTGAGCCAGCGGCAGGTAGGAGATATGGACATCCCTGGAACTGAACGGGTAGCCATCCTACACGCACACGCACACATGGAACACACAGGGAACATGCGACCACAGCAAACATACGAGCAGACACAAAAAGAGGACAGCAGGGAAAGTTCGGGTTTGTACATCCAGCAGCCTCTCAGACACGTGACCAGAGGCAGAAAGGTCACATGACCTGAGACATTACATCAAATCTCTTCATTCTAACGCTCAGAGGAGGGCAATGACAAGGAGCCTTATCGCCGCATCCTTCCTTCCTTCCTTCCTTCCTGTTTCCTCACTTATCTGACTTCTTCTCTTTCATCAATGCACATTCTGAAAAGTTGTGCAGACTAAGCGGTACTCGTGTTCCTCTGTTCTTCCTTTAACCTCCGTTTTCTTTTTCCTTCCTGTTCTTAAATCTGAACGACTTTAACTGGAGACAAAACGCTGCAAACTGAGAAAACCTTTAACACGTTTATCTTTACCTTTACATTCTCTCGGCTTTAGTCTCTGAGTAATTCTGGAGAATGCACACTATTAGCACGTGTAGCATAGCAGTAACGTTAGCATTAATATGATATTAATCCTTACGTCAATTGTTTTAATGACAGCTGAGCAGTTGGACACAAGATTTCCGTGTGTCAGCATCGCTCCCTTTGGATTTCCTGAAACAAACACACAATTACACCATCAACAGCAGATATATGGCAGTTAATGTGCTAAATATGATGTGTATGTGTGTGTGGGTGTGTGTGTGTGAAACCTGTGGTTCCGCTGGTGAAACAGATGACAGCTAAGTCCTCAGGTCGTGGAGGCTGGGAGGAAAAGGATGACATCATCATCTATAAATCTATCTATTATCTAATATATCTAATATATCTATAAATCGATATCTGTGAAACCTTCTTCAGTCTTGTTCGTTCTTATCTCTCCACGTTTAGTGCAGAGGTAAGAAAACAGCCCATACGGCCGACGCTCAAATGCTTTTATTCAGTTTTGTGTTCCTGGTGTCAGACAGTTTGCTGCTGCTTCTCCTGGCAGGCTTTACAGAAGGACGTAGAAGTGATCCGTGAGTTCTGATTGGTTTTAAAACAACAGGAAATGAGCAGCATTGGACAGTGTGTGTAGCTGTGCTGCCATCTTGGCAGGTTTCTCTTAAGCTCGGTACACGCTGTGTGATTCTGAGTCCCAGACCAAAGACGACCAGCGTAAAGAATCATGGCGATATCTTTGGTCGTGGCTCCAAAACGGCGTCCTACATCGCTGTGAGAGAGGTTCAAAGATGGCCGCTGTAACGGTCTTACGACCAAAGACAGCCTGCCACAAAAGTCTGACAGTGTAAGAAATTTAGGATGCTGCTATGACCCGTCTACTAACCAGCCAATAGGAACACACACAGGTCAAAGCGATGCTGTTAACGTCGTTACGAATAAAGTTTGGAGGAAAAACAACAACAAACTGAAGAGACGGAGGCTAAACGTGAGAAACGGGGTTTGTAACAAAGAAGAGTTAAAAAACGTGTTTATACAACGTCTCCTCCAGCCGTTACCATGACGATCGTAGACGAATGCAGCATGGAGAGAAATCGTGGAGGAATCACAGGTTCCGGTAACGAGCCGGTCCACGCCCTCCTCCTCCTCCTCCTCCTCCTCCTCCTCCTCGTCTACTTTGGAGTTTTTTTGTTACACATATTGTCTTTCGACTTGCATCGTAGCTATGATTTGTTGCATTCTTAATGTCTGCACACATAAAACTTAACGTCGTTTATTAGACTCGTGTTGCACAGTGAGGCTTAACGAACTTCAAGACGTCTGTATCTTACAGTAGGAGCCTTTACACAGTTTGGGCTGAGCCGTGTAACATGTAAAATGTAACATGCAACCTTAAAAATCTCTTAGAAAAGAGATTTTTAACCTCAGTGAGACTTTACCTGGTTAAATAAAGGTTAAATAAAATAATAAATCATCACATCGTTTCTGATTTGGACAGTTTCTCACCACTGGCTGCTGATGGTTTTCTTTGCCGATCGCCTAAGAAACCAGAAAAAGACGTTGATGTAGTCAGGATGATGAGAAGAAAATCAGAAAAAGCAAAATAAGAAAGTTTGGAGTGAAGACAAGAAAATTAGAAAAAAACAAGAACATAAGATAAACTAAAATACAAGCAAGGAAGAATAAACACCATTACAAAAATAATACAAAAGCAACAAAGCAAAACGTGCAAAAGCAAAAAAAAAAATGATCAGCTAACAGGTGAATAAAGTATTTTTTCGTGTGACGCTGAAATAAAANCAAAAAAAAAAATGATCAGCTAACAGGTGAATAAAGTATTTTTTCGTGTGACGCTGAAATAAAAAGGTCAAAATATATCACCATGGTAACTATCTATAGTGTATAATAACTTATTGAACTTAAAGTGTAAATAATTTTAGAATATTACTTCTCTGCACATATGTTTAATACTGTGATTAATATCATTGTAAAACAACCAAACAGTGCTGTAGTCTAACTTTACTTTAGTTAGCATTTATTACTAGGTTTATTTAATCTGACAGGATTTATTGGTGTTCAGCCATCATTTTTATTTTACATTTGGCTGGAACGGTTTGAGGTTGGAAGTTTTTTACTTCCAAATGGGAAAAATCTGACTTCCAAGGTCTGTGAACGCAGCATGAGAATTGCTAGCTAACTGGCTAGTTAGCCTAGAAGCTAGCAGCAGCTAGTAGAAATGTGCGTTAGTATCAGTATGTTGTGTGTGAATGTCCTCCGTAAATGAATGTGTGTGTTTAGCTGTGGACTGAGAATAATGTTGAGATGAATCTGAGAATAGCAACTATAGCTAAAAGATGCTACTATGCTGAACTATAGCTAATAGATGCTACTATGCTGAACTATAGCTAATAGATGCTACTATGCTAAATTATAGCTACTAGATGCTACTACGCTGAACTATAGCTAATAGATGCTACTACGCTGAACTATAGCTAATAGATGCTACTACGCTAAACTATAGCTAATAGATACTACTACGCTAAATTATAGCTACTAGATGCTACTATGCTGAACTATAGCTAATAGATGCTACTATGCTGAACTATAGCTAATAGATGCTACTATGCTAAACTATAGCTAATAGACGCTACTATGCTGAACTATAGCTAATAGACACTACTATGCTGAACTATAGCTAATAGCTGCTACTATGCTGAACTATAGCTACTAGATGCTACTATGCTAAACTATAGCTAATAGACGCTACTATGCTGAACTATAGCTAATAGATGTTACTATGCTGAACTATAGCTAATAGATGCTACTATGCTAAACTATAGCTAATAGACGCTACTATGC
>VXCM01009345.1:0-13230 GCA_014773175.1 Lucifuga dentata | reverse complement strand
GAGGCAGATGATTCGCTGTGGTGACCCCTGAAGGGAAAGCCGAAAGGAAAAGAAGAAGAATGTCGTTTTTATTTATTTAATTTTGGTACATTTGGCGTTCCATCACAGTGTGACTGGTGACAAATCTTCATCCTGAGGGATGAAGATTTGTTCTGGCTGGCTGGTTGGTTCCCAGAATAGAATCCATTGTGTTGTGCACTTACTGCTGCAGAGCCTCCACTAATGTTGGCATTGTTGGTAAATAAAAGCAAAATGGGCAAAAGTGTTTATGTTTATCCTCTTTATCTTTCATTCAAAATATTAACAAAAATATAAATGGTGGTTGTCCACTGAGGGGTGCTTGCATCTGACCGTTCAGCAACGTTTGGTCTTGTGAGCTCCATCCAGCAGTTCCTGAGCTCCTGGAGAGGGTCTACCCTGGAGGAGGAGGAGGAGGAGGAGGAGGAGGAGGCAAAAACTGGCTCAGGAACTGTTGTTCAGGGACCAAAATTGTTAGATTTTCCATGGTGTTCCTGAGTTTCTGAAAAGTTTTCTCCTGTGTGAAAGACACTTTTACTGGTGGTAAACCTGGCAACATCACACACCAACAGACCAGTGTCATGGCTCTGTCATCAATGAAGGGATGAAGTCATCCTTTCTTTTTCACTTAGTTCACTTAGTGCTTACAGACAGCAACATATACTGGTTGCTGATGCAGGTTTACCTGGCAGCACCTCTCCTGAGCTGGACTTCAGAGCCAGGCTTGGATCCTCTGGCACGCTGCCAGCCATGCTCAGCTTTTCTCTCACTTCATTTAGTTTACAAATACAGGCAGACAGAAATGAGCAAAAGGCGACTGGACCTCCACAGTCCATAATGACATTAGTATAACTGATGTAACATCAGTCTCTACTTCAGGCCACTTGCTGCTTTCTCTCAAATCTGCCTGTCTGGCTCACATATGATAAGACCCGCCTCTTCCGCATTTGGCAACCAACATTATGAAACTAGGAATGAAGCGACTCTGATGTCACTGGTAAATATTTCCTGGTGTCATCCTGTTTTTGCTAGTCCACCCCATTGCTGTGGGTGTGTCCCTCTTGATGTGGGTGTGTTATCAAAATTCTACTGTTGGGGCGTAACGTTGGGTACCTTTGAGATAATTTGCCCCATCATATCAGATGCATGAAAATCTGCTACCTTCTGTTACTATAGTGATACCACAGGAGATGTATGGTGGCCAAAAACATTTAGCGCTAAAACCATGAAACTAGCAACCTGAGCGTGTTCCATTAAACAGCAGCTGAATATCACAGCTGGAATGATGGAACATTAGTTTGAACAGCAGGAGGCTTAATTACAGTTTACAGGGAAACATCGCCATTCCCTCAGCATATTCATACGATGATGATCTCAACATCATCATGTTGCTACTGAGCAGCATAATTCCTCGTTCTGGCAGAAGCTGTGTGGCTTCACCCCACGGATCGTATATCACCTGCCTATCTGTCTCTGTCAGAACTGAAGGCATTTGTCTCAAATGACCGAGCCTGCATCCCCTCGTGCACCAGGGAGGCACGCCAAGAGGGCCAGGAGCTCTGGCTGCCCCGCATGGCTTCCTGCCAGGTACAGCAACCAAAGATCACCGACACCAGAATGTCAAACTCCCCGATAGCGTGTAGGAACTGCTTAACCCTGAGACATCATAAATCTGCTCTTCACTGGGACTTTTCTGCATACAGAGGTTGCTTATTAATTGTTCTAATGCGATTTGAGGATTCTCCAGATTTGACAGCCGAGCTGCCACTGTGGATAATTTGTAAAAAGTGGCAGCTGTGATGTAATGAGAGCAACAAGGCAGGAGATTTAAGCCTTTTCCCTCAAGAGTCTTACACGTCTGTCCAGTAATGTGTCCAATTATGGCTGTAATATGGAGGCTTCTGGATTTGCTCACTGGCTGCTGTCCACACGTTTACAGCATAACATCAGTCTAAAGCTGCACAGCTACATCTGTCAGAATATTTTCACCTGTCAGGTAACCTAACTTAAGCTTGTTTTGTGCTCGACGTGTCCACTCGGGTGCATAGATCCATGATACTCTGTGCAGAAAAAAACATGTGGGCGCTGCTCGAAGCAGAGTTCGTTAAACAGAAACGGCTGTACGATCCTCAACGAAAGATCATCAGACACATCAAGAATTTCTGCCGTGAAATCTCACAAAGTCTTGGAAAAACCAAATCAATTCTGAGGGGAAGCATGAAATTTAAGAGGCTGACCTGTGAAAGCTAAGAAGAAAGTGAAAGGGAGAAGCAGTGACACACACACACACACACACACACACACACACACACAGCAGCTCCTCATCATGANCCCCCCCCCCCGCACCTGGAAGAGCACATAAAGAGTGTCAAAGTCCCAAGACTGTGTTAATTATATATATATTTATATATATATTCATATATTCACAGAAAGAAAGAAAGAAAGAAAGTAGTGTATATACACTACAGGACAGAAGTTTGAGGCCCTCCCCAGATTAAAAAAAAACAGTCATCAATGCACTGTATTACGATTTATTTCACAGGAAATGACAAAAATACATAAAATAAATGATTTAATTAGTTCTGAAGAAGTCATTTCAGGCTCAGAGTTTGGTTTAGTCAAAGTAACCTCCTCTGGCCAATCAGAATTCTAAAAGCTTTTGCTTCTCTTCTGAATGGATGTAATTTTAGCATCATTTTGATGAATGTTTTGGATCATTTCCTGTTGAAGAATGAAATTCTGACCAATAATTCATAAACCAGATGGAATCGTGTGTCTTTGAAGGATGGAATGGTAATTCTCTTTCTTCATAATTCCTTTAACTTGGACCAAGTCTCAGATCTCTCTCCTCCAAACCCCCCCACAGCATTACTGACCCCCCATGTTTTACATGCAGAGCAGCACATGATCAGACTATGCAGCACGTTAATCCTAAATGATGTGGGAGAAGGCAGACAGCAGGAATAGAATGTTAAAACACATCAGCAGGGAGTTGGAACACAACAGGAGTGCTGCACTAACACAGACTGATGCCTTCATGAAAAATCATTTCTGTAGCCAGAGTGGCTCCATGATGTGCTACTGATGACTAATTCTTCTTCAAAACTAATTAGTTACATTTATTTTATGTATTTTTTGTCATTTCCTGTGCAACAAATTGTAAAACAAACAGTGTATTGTTTTTTGTTTTTTGTTTGTTTTTTTTTTTTAAAAATCTGGTTGTGGGTGTTCTGGGATTAACTGAGAGTAACTAGTGTCTCTCTCTCTCTCTCTCTCTCTCTCTCTCTCTTTCTCTCTCTTTCTCTCTTTTTTTTAGGGCAGCGATTGAAGCCTTTGCTGCTCTGCTGTGCACCAGTAAGTTTTTCATCATTTTCACACATCCATCAGACAGGAAGTAAAACAACATTACACAACAGTACACAACATTACTCAAATATGCATTTTCTGGCTGAATAGTGTATTTCTCATATTGCATGAATTTCAGGTCATATGTTGATGATTAGCAGGAATCTTGGACTTTCATGGATTTTTAGACTGATGGCATGTTTTAAAGGCTGATCCCAAAGCTCATTCCTCCATGTGTGCAGGAGGAATTTCTGTTTCAGCAAACATGCAGCTATCACCAGTAAGCTAACATGATGCTAATTCATTAAGGTTTTATATTATATTTTCAACAGTTATGGATGTAAATCCAGAAGAAGATGATGTCCATAATATTACTGCATAATGAATTTGCATGATACATCTTTTATACACATCTTCCTATGAGGACTGATGGTAAAAGTCTGGGTGCATTTCATTTTACTATATTATGTTTTTTTTGTTTTTTTTTTAACCGTTGTGACCCTGGTGTCTAGGGGAGAGGGAAGCAATATAAATGCCAGTGTTTTGGCAGATTGGAAAGTAATTTATTGTTATAAAATAAAATAAATGTTTCTGATGGTTTCAAAACATAAAAGGTGCTTTTAGCAATTCAAAAAAAAAAAAAAAAAACAAAAACTAACAAACAAGTACAATAGGCAAATCAGAAATGAGGAAGGACGACTGTCGTGCCGGAACAATTTCAACAAACGAACAAAAGAAAATACAAATAAAGGAGATCTTCCTGGCCTTAAATCAGTGATCACCAACTAGCGGACTCTGGTCCAGATCCGGACCCAGAGAGGTTTTTATCTGGACTGTTGAACATTTCTTGTTATACTTATATGTTAAGGTTAGGAGAATTTTCAGCAGGCACAGTGTGGACAGCTCAGCGGGGGCTCTGTGGGTCCTCTGGCTGAACCCTCTTGTCCAATCACGTTAAGCCTCACTGTGCCTGAAAATTAGCTGAGCAGACGCACTAACAGTCAAATGAAGTAGTCAAATGGCTCAAAGATGAGAAAAGTTGAGCTGGAAAAGCAAGAGTTGAAGGATGAGTGGATGTATAAATCTGCTTTCATTCTTCCAGCAGCAAACGCTACGAGACCCTGTGTTTAATCTGTTCAGTCNAATCTGCTTTCATTCTTCCAGCAGCAAACGCTACGAGACCCTGTGTTTAATCTGTTCAGTCTGTGGCGTCATTAAAAGTACAGACACAGGAGGAGATAGTTGAGTAACTGGACCCACCTGAATTTTAGTTGAATATCCCTGCCTTAAATGGTGAAAACTGATTGCTAATCTAATAACACAAATGGAGGAAAAGCAAACCTAAATTAGCTGGCTACTCTAGCTCGGAACTCGGATTTTTCTGACTTCCTGCTTGGAAAAATGCGTTTGAACGGCATTTGAAGTCAAAGCTCTGACTGGGAAACTCAGACCAAAATTATCTACCCTGACTTCACGAGTATGACGTCACTCAACNTCTGACTGGGAAACTCAGACCAAAATTATCTACCCTGACTTCACGAGTATGACGTCACTCAACATGGTGACACCATGGAAGCGAGCTTTGTAAATGGAAATCATCAGCTAACGGGTGAATAAAGTATATTTTCTTACATGAAATTGAAATAAAAAGGTCAAAATATATCAAGTTAACTATCTATAGTGTATAATAATTGTTTNCATGAAATTGAAATAAAAAGGTCAAAATATATCAAGTTAACTATCTATAGTGTATAATAATTGTTTGACATTGATACGTAAGTGTAAATAATTTCACAATATTACTTCTCTGCACAAATGTTTAATACTGTGATTAATATCATTGTAAAACAACACAACCAAACAGTCCTGTAGTCTAACTTTACTTTAGTTAGCATTTATTACTAAGTTTAATTAATTTTACAGTATTTATTGGTGTTCAGCCATGCTTTTTTGATTACATTTGGCTGGAACAGTTTGAGGTCAGTAGTTGGAACTTCTGACTGTAAAAAATCCAACTTNGGGGGGGGGGGAAGAGAGAGAGAAAGAGAAACTAAACTAATGCAAAAACTATTCAGACGGCGGCCGTAACATAAACAAATGGCATCTATGGACGAAATTGAATCTATGAACAATATAAAACGTACAAACTTTATTGCTGTGGCCCTGATAAAAATCATTAATATTAATGATGACCTGACTCCTCAGCCCATGAAATAAACAATGTGCATTTTATTAAACATTTTTATATATTGTGCAGTCATTTTAGTATTCCACTCAAAGATTTTCACTGGCTCACACACACTCAATGTTTTCTGCAAGCGGCACTTGTCACAGGAATCTTACAAAAGACTAAAATGAAAATATTAAGTGTAAAAGTTAATTGTTATATGTATATACGGTATACTGTATATAAAGCTGAACTTATATTGCAGTACAAATGTTTGATCTGCAGATGGCAGTGTTGCACTCTGTTTCTTTTCCTGTGGCATTAGTAGGCTGAGCTCCTATTGCATCCTGCTGTGTGTGTGTGTGTGTTGTGTGTGTGTGTGTGTGTGTGTGTGTGTGTGTGTATATGTGTGTTTGTGTGTGTGTGTCTACTCTTTTTTACATGCATCATTCAGTGTTTGAGTCATACTGAATGAAGTTTGTCCTCCTGCTGTAGGTCTAAGGGTCATTCCGAAAATATGGTGATAGACAATAAACAAAAATAACGTTTTCATTTATGATTATTTATCATCCCAAAATGTTAATAAACATTTATCATTAAATTTTAGTGAAGAAAAATAATTCTTAAATCTACACGTTTAGCATAAAGTCACCACATTTTGAGAATGACCCCTGGGCGTAGATTTTGGTAATGATTGTAGGAATGTGCCCCTAAAAATTTGGAAGATTATAAGTTTGCAAACTGAGGAAGTCTGTCATGTCTTAATCAGAGAATCAGAGTGCTGTTTTGTTCGTGATTTCTATGTGTTTTGACGGATTTAATAAGTATAGAAGATTATAAAGGACACAAAATAAAAAATAGGGTGAATACACATTTGTGAAATACAATACATGTTTTCATTTGTATTTCTACACATGCATTTACTGTGTCATAATTAAGTGAAAAACATATAGTATAGTGCAAACTGTTTATTTTTTCTGTTTGAATGATTGAATTAATTGCTTTTCATTGTGACATGAATTTTTCATGCCACATTACAATCAAATNTTGAATGATTGAATTAATTGCTTTTCATTGTGACATGAATTTTTCATGCCACATTACAATCAAATCAAGTACGGTGAAAAGAAAAGATCAGCGGTTTTTCATTTCATGTTGTCCAGCAGGGGGCAGCACAGACGTGCTAATACTAAATTGCATTTAGTATTAGCACGTCATTTCTTTTTCTGAAGCAGCTGCGTTATTAGTGACAGAATGAAAAAGAAAACACAGTCCAATCAGAGAGTGGGGGTGGAGCTTAAGCCATAGCTTGTTCTGAACATTTATGAAACATTCCACATTTCATATAACCATAAAGAAAAAACAAAGTCTTAATCTCGGGTTAGTGCAGGAATTAGATATTTATTACTTGACTAAACTGTAAAACTCTGCTACTGACCTTAAGGGTGTTTTCAGGTTTGTTCTGGTTCTGGTTGTTCTGGTGGTACAGGAAAACATCATCATCATCACCATCATCACTATCATCACCATCATCATCACCATCATCACTATCATCATGACCATCACCATCATCATCATCACCATCATCATCATCATCACTGTGTGTGGAGTCTTCCAGGACCATTCAGAAAAACATCTGTTTCATGATAAGAATTTCTTTTTCCTTTCAGTTATTTTACTTTAGTTAAAAGTTCTATGTTGGTTAAATATTCTGAATGAAAGAGGATAAACACTAAGACATTTTTCCAGCTTGTTCTGCTTTACTTTACCAAGGTGCTGAGATCTGCTGAGATCTGCTGAGAAATGCAGAGATCTGCTGAGATCTGTTCAGACCTGCTGAAAAATGCTGAGATCTGCTAAGATCTGCTGAGAAATGCTGAGATCTGCTAAGATCTGCTGAGAAATGCCGTGATCTGCAGAGATCTGCAGAGAAATGCTGAGATCTACTGAGATCTGCTGAGATCTGCTGAGATCTGCTGAAATCTGTTCAGATCTGCTGAGAAATGCTGAGATCTGCTGAAATGCTAAGATCTGCTGAGATCTGCTGAGAAATGCTGAGATCTGCTGACTAAGATCTGCTGAGAAATGCTGAGATCTGTTGAGATCTGCTGAGAAATGCTGAGATCTGCTGAGATCTGCTGAGAAATGTTGAGATCTGCTGAGATCTGCTTGTTAGTCATCCATGAATTCAGATTCAAAGCCAGGATGAGGAGTTTCTGAGGGAGACATCTCTCTCAGACTTTGGAATGATTTGTCTTAAGAGTTTCTCTCAGATGAGTCAGTTCCTGCTTTTAAATCTCATAAATGTTAGCTACATCAATATGTTATGTTATTTAATCCTATTTTTATTCCATTCATCTTTTTCTCCATCTTCTTTCATTCTTTGTTTCTTTTGCTGTTGCTGCTGTTACTGATTGATTAATTTATATCTGCTTTTATGAGTTTGTAATGTTGTTTAGATAAGTGCTAAATAAAAATAAGTTCATGATGATCATTTTTTCAGTTTAATCGGTGGCTCACATTAATCAATAACCTTTAAATTCTAATCGATTGTTTTCAGCTTTCCTTTGACCTCAGGCTGTTCTGCTAAATGCTGAATGGTGTCAGACTTTGTTGTTTCTTACAGATTCCAGTTTCTCTGATTTTACACTAATTAATATTTACTGTGTTACGCTGATAAATTAACACTTCTGATTTTACGTTAATTAACATATCTCTCTATGTGTATGCATATAGTATGTATGTGTGTGTATGTATCTGTGTGTGTGTGTGTGTGTGTGTGTGTGTGTGTACTGTATCTGTGTGTATATGTAGTGTGTATGTGTGTGTATGTATTGTGTGTCTGTGTATGTGTGTGTATATATATTGTGTGTGTGTGTGTGTGTGAGCACCCCGGGCAGCAGTCTGATTGGTAATGGGTTTGACTGTAATGATTATCGTCTTTCTGCAGGCGTCACCTGCTTCACTTAATGAGGTGGAGACTGGATGAGATCAGATTCATATTTCTCTTAACGGCAATAAGGCATTAAAAGCTACGTTCACATCACACGCTGAAGTGGCCCAGATCCAATCTTTTTGCTTCCATGTGACTCAGATCTGATTTTTTTCAGAGCAGTGTGAACAAACCAGATCTGATTTTTTCATATCAGATCTGGGCCACTTGCATATGTGGTCCTAGATCTGATCCATATCTGATCTCTGGCGATGTGACTGCTGTCTGATCATTCATATCAGATTTCATGTGGTTTTTTTAACGTCTCACTTCTCTGCACACATCGCATGTCGTCCTCATTCAGTGTCGGCGCCTCATAGCAGCCTGGTAAAAATAAATATGGAGGAGAGCAACAACAATGACAGGGGTCAGAGGAGAGACAAAGAAGTTTTAAATTTGTTGGATATATATGGAAACATCAGCAAGTTTTCCATGAACTGTTCCTCTGTGAACTTGTGAACATGGCGGTCCACCATAGCTGGCTCCAACCTCGTACCCACCTCTCTCTCTCTCTCTCTGCATGACGTGCAACAGCAACCGCTAACAGAGCAGCTGCTATGGCTTTTGGTTTTTGCCATCTCCTCGCTCTCATTCTCATCCTTATTATCTGCTTTGTCTTCTGACCTCTGCAACAAATAATCCTGCCATGTATGCTGCATTAGGCTTGTCACCTGTGTTCTGGTAAAATACAGGACGGGGGGGTCACTGATATTCTGTCTCCCACTCAGAATCTCTATATCTTGACTGCCTCTTACGTTTCAGAGGCGCACTTGCAGACATCATGAAAATATAAAAAATCGGTGCGGCACTTCACTTCCTGAGGCGATCAGAGAGGCAGCGATGATGCGTTTCCGTCCAACTATTTTTATACCAATTTTGAATATATACATAAGAAAGCCTGGATGGAAATTTGCATTAACTCCAAAATGCGCATTAAAAATTTATGAGCTTGGCAGAGGAGGTGGATTAACTGATTATTTTCATAAGACAAAATGTGAATAAAGTGGATGAAAATAGTTTATTCACATTTGATGAGAACGTGGCATGTGCTTGCCTGGTGAGCACACACACACACACACACACAAACACCTCAGAAGAGCAGGTGGTCGTCAAGAAGCGCCTACAGAACGATGGATCAGTTATTTGTTATATCTGAAAAACATGTTAGTTTTTCATAAATAATTTGACATGCCGCTTAAATGATTGTTTTACGCACACCAAAGTTTCACCCATCACATGGTATTCAGTACACGTGGCGAGTTTATGTGTAGATTGCCGTGGTAACATGCTCTCAGGCATCTGCTGGCTGCATTTATAAAGTGTATATACTGCATATGGCTGTAGTAAGTATTCTTGCCACACCAAGGGTTTCATTTAAACTGCTGTGTGTTTTGCTGTGGACATTTGTGTAGAATTAAATCACCCTCATAGATAATTTGCATGGAAACGTGCATCAATTTGCATTTCCTTTATCAAATAATGAGAAATGTGCATTAAATATGTGAATAAGTTGGATGGAAACGTAGCAACTGATGTAACGTGATGCTCAGCAGTGCATAGAGACTGAGCCCAGCAGCTGAGCTCCAGACTCTGGAGCCACAGCCACCACCAGTAAAATTACATGTCAGGTTTGTAAGGTTTGGACCCAAAAGCAGACTCAGGCAGGGTTTAACTGTACAAGAGGTGGTTTATTCAAAGTAAAACAATGAGGCGGGAGAACTGGCCCAGAGCCATGACTGGAGAGAGCAGACAGGAAATGCTGAGCGGTGGTAGATAGGCTGGTGAGGTGCTGAGTGAGGCAGACAGAGCACACGGGAGACAACACTGAAGCACAGGTAAAACACAGAGTCAAAAACAGGATTCAGGGAAGAAAATGAGAAAAAGCACCGACTTGAGTAGAGCCTGGTCGTAGAGCTGTACCATGCAGGCAAACGGACGATCTGGCGAAGAGTGAAGTGAAGAGCTGGGATACATACCGCAGGAGGCTGATGAATGGATTGGCAGCAGGTGTGCATGTTAATTGCCCACAGGAGGAAACTGGAGTGCCTGAACACACACACACACACACACACACACACACACACACTCACACACACACACACACACACACACACACACACACACACACACACAGAATAAACAGGGAAACAAACTAGAGACACAAGGGAGGAAAGCAGTGGAGACCAGAAGGAAAAGGGGTAAACATAGCTTGGGCTATGACGTACACTTCTCAACTCCGCTTCTAAAACTGGTTTGTATGTTATTGAGCACGTTGAAGACCTAGTGTTATATATGAAACAACATGCACGAAAGTACATGATAAACTGCATCCCGTGTACTGTCGCACAAAAATAGGTTATCGTTGTTATTCTTGTTATTCTATTTGGCTCACATTTATTAAATCTGCATGTGTTTAACCAACGCCTAACACGTCTCAGGATTTAGTGCCTTTCTGCACTAAATCCTGAGATGTTAGCTTTAGCAGGTTAGCGGTACTGATGTTTGAGTGCTATGTTCACTGGTGCTACATTCTACCGTTACTACAACTACTTCATCTGTTACAGGTGTGTGGTTAACAAAAGGTAAAAAAAAACCCAAAAAAACCGACACAGCACTTTGGACTATTTTGAGGTACCAGTCATAGTTTATGGAGTGTTCATTCGTAAATGGTCAATATTACAACTATTTTTAAATATATATATCTCTCATATTTTCTGCTACTTTGCACCAAGCTAGTTAACAACTGGCCTAGCTGTTCTTTACGTCAATACCATGTTTAAAATGATTAACATCAAAAAGTTAAACTCTACATTATGTGTTTGTGTTTGAGAGGAATTTGTTCTTCCACTGAAAGCTTCCATCATAGTTCATCTCTTCAGTAACACGAAAGGTGAAAAATAACTCCTATTACATAGTTTCATCTGTATTAATAAGGGAAGAATGGAATTCTTAATTTGTATTTAATACATTTAATTTAATACATGTTTGAGGTCCTAAAGTGCACAGGCAGTTTAAGACCTCAGCGTGTTCACACTGGTGAACACGCTGGTCGCTTACAAACATGAATGTGAACCATCAACACAAAAAGGAAGCCCATTCATGGTCATGGTCATGAATGCAGATATGAAACATGTTTAGCTGCATGTGTTCTACATGGATGAAAGAGGAAGAGGAAAGGCGGCTACATTCTGCACCAATCTGGTTTCCGTGCACATAATCTGCACAGACCCCCTCACGCAAAGCTGTCACACCGGCTCTGGTGTGGGTTTGTTTGGTTTGGGTAGGTAACTGAGAAAATTCTCTGTTTCAGACACTGACTCAGTGTTTCTCCTGTGGCTGAAGAGTTTGGTGTGTGTGTGATGTTTTATCCCAGCAACAAAGGTTCCACAGCAGTGTGTAAGTTTCCACTGCAACCTGTGGAATTAATATTTAAAATATCCATGCCAATAACCTGCAGAGAAATCCAGGCAGGCCTTAAACATGACATTCCAAGCTAGCTAGCTTTATGTTAAATTCTTATGCTGGCATTTTCATTTTGGGGTAAGGATGGTGGTGTGTCTGGTCCAAACTGGTCCTGAGTTATGTCTGGTCCAAATCACCTATTTCCTCTGATCCGTTCAGATCCACTTCCTGTCAGCTCTAAAATGATGCAGAATAAACTGGAATGCTTCATCTTTTAGCAGCCGTTTTGTTTATGAGGAATTGGCTCTGAGGAGAAAACAGTCACAGCAGGAAATGTGAAAGAGTCTTAACATGCTGTGAGTGTGTCAGTTCTAAATGAAAGCAACGAGCGTGTGTGTGTGTGTGTGTGTGTGTGACTCTACGTCATCAGAATGTGAATGATGTACATGCTAACAGAAACTGACTGAAGTAACATCTTACAGGATTTATAAGAGAGAAGCATTTTAAACATAGAAAGATATCATCAGTACAAAGGTCAAGGTTCAACTGCTGTCCGAGAAACACATGAATTAGGGATGTTGTGATATACCGATATTGATGATAACTGTGATATTTGAAAAATTAAATATTGATATGTTTTTTTTTTATTTTGGCCTTTCAACATTCATTACTAATACAATGACACACACAATTCACCGTTTGTTTCTATATTTTACAAAGACATAGCCCATTTTTTTTTCTCTGTGACTTAAAAGGAGTAGGCTGAAGACAAAAGCTTGTTAATAATACACATATGATATTATCATGTAAATAATCCAGCGCCTCTTAAATCATTTCTGTTTCTTTCTGTTCTCGCTTTGTCATCCCCCCCACCACACACACACACACACACGCACACGTGACGCTGTGACACAGTAACTAGCTAGCTAGCTAGCTACTACCAGTGTGTGGCTACTACTGCCACATTAATC
Source organism: Lucifuga dentata (assembly GCA_014773175.1). Taxonomy (NCBI): domain Eukaryota; kingdom Metazoa; phylum Chordata; class Actinopteri; order Ophidiiformes; family Bythitidae; genus Lucifuga; species Lucifuga dentata. The sequence continues at coordinate 335 of VXCM01009345.1, read as the reverse complement.
CTGATGTAGGAGCTGACAGACAACAGCGAGACGCTCTACGCTAACCTGATAAAAGTTAGCTGCCAGTGTGGAGTTTTTTGGATTCGGTAACAAAGACAGGAAGTTGGTAGACGCTCCAGTCTGCAGGAAATGCTGATCAACAGGAATCACCAACCTGTTCACCACGTTCACCTCCATCATCCTGCAGATTTCACCACAGTAGAGACAGGAAGTAGCAGTTAGTTTGCTAGTCCTGAAACAGGAAATGTTCCATGAAGGTCTTAGTTGTATTGTTAAAGCTAAGCTATCATGGCGTTGGACTTGACAGGATTTTCTCTCTCCTGGTTATTTGTTAG
>VXCM01009344.1:0-24181 GCA_014773175.1 Lucifuga dentata | reverse complement strand
ATTTGATTGACATTTCTTTTCTGTTGTCTTTATATGCATATTTGGCATTGGAAAATAATGGAAAGTAAATCAAGTTACATGACTTTAATATTGCCGTAGTTGGATTATGTTACTGATTACATTTTTTAACAGGTAATTAGTACTGGATTACATTTTTAAATTAACTTTCCGAACTCTGGTTACTGGATCCGCATGCTGATTGATTTAAAGTAACGCCTGTAACAATATTCCTATAAATGTTCATTTATAAAGAGATGAACTGCTATTTATGATGTGAACTGTCATACTGAAATGACTTAAGTTTTGGTCGTTCCCCCCCCCCAAAAAAAAACAAAAAAATATCACTCCAGAGTATTCCAAAAAACGTTGGCACCACTGAAAACTGTAATACATATTTCTGGTTATTTGATTAAAGGAAATGATGCACATTTCCTTCAACTACCTTATGAATTATCTCAGAAGTGATTTCATCCCACATAAACTAATGTCCACAGCAAAACACAGCATGCAGAGTTTAAATGAAACCTTGGTGTGGAACAATACTTACTACAGCTCATATGCAGTTATACACGCCTTATTAATGCAGCCAACAGGCTAGCGATGCTAACAGTAGCGCTAACGCTGGCGCTCTGTAAACTCATTAAGTCTACCGAGTACCGTGTGATGGGTGAAACTTTCAGTGTGGGTAAAACAATCGTTTACACAGCCTGTCAAGTTATTTGTGAAAAATTTATACGTTTTTCAGATATAGCGAAAAATGGATCCATTGTTTCTGTAGGTGCTTCCTAACGACTACCTGCTCTTCTGAGGTTATGTGTGCGCGTGTGTATGTGTGTGTGCGCGTGCTCTCCAGGTAGCACGTCGCGTCCTCATCTTAATGCGAACTAGAAAAAATTATGTGAAGATTTATCTAAAATTACGACACACTGGATAGAATTAGTGTTCGGAGGTTGGTTGCCCGGTCGGGCCACCTGCCAAAGGTACATAGTGGCCCGAACTAAAGGCTCATTTATACTTCACGCAAACTACGCGTACGCGCACTTAAAATGGCCAACACGCGTTTTTAGCGTCGGCTTGACGCGTCGTTTGTGAGCGTCATCCAGAATTAACGCGACGCTCCTGACGCGGCAGTACCTACAGAAACCACAGGGGGCAGTGTTGTGAACATTTGTCGTGACGTGATCAGCACATCGGCTAAATCCGATGCATTTCACCATGGCTATGCGTGATGTAATGGAGATGGTCCCTGTAAAACTAAATAAATAAATGAGAAGTGTGCAGTACTGTATTATTACCTGTGCATGGATAACCGATGACAGACAGAAATGGCTGCAAGGTTTGAGAAGCTGATCTGCCGTAGAAAAGCCAATCTCGTGTTTANTGACAGACAGAAATGGCTGCAAGGTTTGAGAAGCTGATCTGCCGTAGAAAAGCCAATCTCGTGTTTATAAGCCAACCCCGATTGTTTTTTAGATTTTTAAAGAAACCCATATATTGTTCAATCAGTTTATTTGTTTAGCAAACTACCTGTTTTTCTGGGTATTGTCATAGTATTCCTGTGCTTTCCTGAAAATCCTCATACCGGTAAACANCTGTTTTTCTGGGTATTGTCATAGTATTCCTGTGCTTTCCTGAAAATCCTCATACCGGTAAACATGATTTCAGCAGCTGAGTACTATAACTTACCAATCACAGCAGAGCTTACTGGCCGCTGCAAAATGTTGAGTCAGGATATATCTCATTCTGAGATATGATTTAAACTATTTTCCAGATGAAGATGATTGGGTGAGTGCTCTTTATGTTTGTTCGTTGCTGTAAAGGCTTGTGTAGCTACTAGTTTAACCCTCCATGGCTGCTAAATTGTATCTGTATCAAATCACGGCGCCTCACATCGCCGCCTGGCGGATAGAGGCGTTAAGCCTCCGGACTGACGTTAACTACGGAGGCCAGTATGTACACAATAACGCTCACGACGCGCGTCACGAGCGCACGCGTACGCGTAGTTAGCGTGAAGTATAAATAAGCCTTAAGGCGATGGTTGCCCCGGGCAATCGGGCAACCGTTAATGTGGAGCCCTGTCTCACCTTATTCTGTTGCAATCCTCTCTCTCTCTTTCTCTCTCTCTCTCTCTCTCTGCAGTCTGTCATGGTGTTATATCTCAGATGAAGGTTTTGCTTCTCTGGCTTCAGCTCTGAAGTTTAACTCTTCACATCTGAAACATCTGGATCTGAGCTACAACAAGCTGCAGCTTCAGACAGCAGCTTCAGGAGTGAAGCTGCTGTCTGAGTTTCTGAAGAGTCCAAACTGTAAACTGGAGTTTCTGAGGTCAGTTCACTTCATACATGATCACATGTTGTCTGAGCTCTTTGTTTGCTCACATGAAGAGTCCATGTGATGATATTTAGGAAGAAGCTTCCTGTTTTCTCTTCTGCTCTTCATGAAAGTCAACATGTGTTTGTACTTTTCTTTTTTCTTTTTCTTTTTTTTTTTTTAAATTATAAACGCTTTCTTGAAAAAACAGTAATATAACATATATAAAGGCCTTCAGAACATGACCATAACATACAATATAGAACAATAAAGAACCAAATGTGAGAGGGGACAATAATAATTAATATAAGACTAAAAAGGAGATATATAAAATTGTATGTAAAAAATATTGTATTTTTTGTAAATATCAACAGTTTTGACAGCTTTTTTTATTGGTAGAGGGTGTAATTGAGTATAAATATTGTTCCATTTTGTCTTTCTGTCAAGAAAGNTTTTTTTATTGGTAGAGGGTGTAATTGAGTATAAATATTGTTCCATTTTGTCTTTCTGTCAAGAAAGTCAGAATAAAGAGTCAGAGTTGAATAAGTGAGATGTCAGAACAAAACCAAAAACAGTGTGTCGTTTTGACTGAGATGTGACTTTATTCATTAAAAACATAAAAACAGCAAAAAGAACTTCACAGTCTTTTAGCCTCACTTTAGCTTTACTGCATGTGATACATTCAAGGTAACGTTAACTAACCCCACACAAACAGGACTCAGTCTTTTCAGAATAAGATGAACTTCCCCTTGAACAAAGTCATATTTTCAGAATAAGATGATTTTCCTTACAACAAGAACATGTCAACCTTGATCAGTTATCAATTAAACAAATATTATCTAAAATATACTTCCTTTGATTATACATTAATTTGGTGATTGAAGGTATAAAGATCCCCTCCCTGAATCTCCACCTTAATCGTGCTGGTAAGCGAACGCCTGGTGGTCGTGCCTGCAACCATGGGGCTCGGTCAGACTCAGCCTGAAAAGACAACATGGTGTCAAGTCCTTGTGGACCCACCATCCACCAGGAGAAAAGGAAGGGTCTGGTGTGTTGTGAACATCACATTTCGGGGGGGGGGGNGGGGGGGGGGGTGCTGAGAGATACCAACTAGACATAGTTGGGCTAACCTCCATGCACAGCACAGGCTCTGGAACCAAACTCCTAGAAAGGGGCTGGACTCTGGAGTTGCTCAGGGTGAGAGGTGCCAGGCGGGTGTTGGAATACTCACAAATCCCAGGCTGAGTGCTGAAAATTTGGAGTTCTCCCCAGTGAAAAAGAGGGCTGCCTCAATGCAGCGTCGTGTTGCAAAGAGGGCTCTGACTGTAGTTTGTGCTTATGCAGCAAAAGGCAGTTCAGAGACCCAGCCTTCTTGGAGACTCTGGGTGGGATCCTGGATGTTACCAGTAATAAACGTTGTATTTGCAATTTTGAGAACAAGACATATATAATGACCCTTTTCATCGTTTCAGAAGTTAAGATCTTTTGTTGTCATGATGTTGTGACGCAGTAACTAGCTAGCTAGCTAGCTACTACCGCAGTATGTGGTTACTACTGCCATGCTAAATCATGATGTATGACCTGACAGACAGAGTGAGACGCTCTACCCTAACCTGAAAAAAGTTAGCTGTCAGTGTGGAGGTTTTAGGATTTGGTAACAAAGACAGGAAGTTGGTAGACGCTCCAGTCTGCAGGAAATGCTGATCTACAGGAACCACTAAAGGGGGCGATACCACCAACCTGTTCACTACCTTCACCTCCATCATCCTGCAGATTTCACCAAGGTAGAGACAGGAAGTAGCAGTTAGCTTGCTAGCCCTGAAACAGGAAATGTTCCATGAAGGTCTTAGTTGTGTTGTTAAAGCTAAGTTATCATGGCGTTGGACTTGACAGGATTTTCTCTCTCCTGGTTATTTGTTAGATTTGTGGATCTTTTGTTTATCAGGTCATCTGGTTCCTTTACACCATCCTTTAAGGTGGAATTGCTCTTTTTGTAGCTTTTGTACAGTTCTGGTTACAGACTCTCTCCACCTCCCTACACTCCTATTTGGAGTCTAATTCATTTGACAAAAAAGAGACAAAATGTACAATAAACAGAGTTAAAGATGAATTTGACTGCTATTATGACATTTTTTTCAGATTTTCTGTAGATATTGCAATAATATCGTTATTGTGAATTCTTTTGGCCACGATAATCATGTAGTGAAAATCTGATATTGGGACAGCCCTCCTGAGAATGCAGAGCACATGTGCAGGAATTAGAGCTAAGAGACAAAACATACACACACACACACACTTATCAAGTTTATTTCTTTCTCTTTGTTTTGTTCTAATCTCTCTCTCTCTCTCTGCAGTCTGTCATGGTGTTATATCTCAGACGAAGGTTGTGCTTCTCTGGCTTCAGCTCTGAAGTTTAACTCCTCACATCTGAAACATCTGGATCTGAGATACAACAAGCTGCAGGATTCAGGAGTGAAGCTGCTGTCTGAGTTTCTGAAGAGTCCAAACTGTAAANCAAGCTGCAGGATTCAGGAGTGAAGCTGCTGTCTGAGTTTCTGAAGAGTCCAAACTGTAAACTGGAGACTGTTAGTTTTTGGACAGCAAAAGAAGAAAATAGAAGAAAAGAATCAGGAATCGGCCCGCGTTCTTCAGTGAAGCTGTGAGAAACACAGAACTATCAGCCAATCAGATCAGCTTTTTGTGATCACATGTCTGAGTTGACATGAAGATGACTGTCATCATGCTACTACCTCCATGTATGATGATCTTAGCCCTCACCGTCATGCTAACATCTCCATGTCTGACTGTTGTGTAAGGCTGATATTTGTTGTAACTTTTATTTTTCAGTTTTAATTCTTTGATCACACTGTTCTTTGATTTGTTGTTGAGTCAGCTTACGGCCGCTCATAAGGCAACAAAAGGTGCTGCAGGGGGAAGAAGTGTTCCACAGACGACTTTGTGGCACCCAAAGTTCAGACATTTAATCAGAACTATATCATTTTGATTAAATGTCATAAGAATACAACCTGTTCATGTTTGGTGTCATTAGAATGATCTCAGTGTGACTGGTAAAATGATCTGTTTCATGTTGAATAAAGTAAATCCAGTACAGACCCAAGTAGATGGTAACCAGGCTATTATCATTCAGACAACAATAAAAGTCACATGACCTGGAGGACCCTGGTCTCCACAGAGATGCTTTAGCCAATAGTTAGCTGTTTATCTGATCACATGTTCCAAGACAAGCTTTCTGTGTGATCTGGGTATTTAAGGGAAAACAGTAAGATCTTAGTGTTGGAGATTGTCTTTACCGTGGAACTCCCACACCTCTGTGTACACCTACACCTGTGTACCTCTACAAATACTCCTGATTTTATTACACGATATGAGGGAAAATATCAAAGCATCACTTTAACTTCAGAGGTGAATCTGGTACTGGAATTCGTGAAACCTCATGGAAATTGGACACCAGCAGTAAAAGGGCGACTTGATAGATTCCAGATAAGAGAGAAGTTTACATATTGATCAGTTTAGAAAAACACATCAGGAAGTTTCCAGTCATAATTACTGGAATTTTACACTTAAGAAGTCTGTGTGAATTCCTCTTTCTAACATCAGAGCCTTTAAGGAAAGAGCTGCACAGTACTGAACAACCTTTTTTAATAAGAGTACATTCATTACATTCAAGGCAAATGTTACTGATACATATTCAATAATGCAAACAGTAGCTCTGAATAAATAGAAATTTAAAATCTTTAAGTGCACAACATTAATAAAGAACACTTAACAGTCAACGTGTCACATATTCTGCACACATTCTGCACAGGATACATCTCAGCTAGTGCTGCTCGACAACAGAAAAATAGATCTCAAAATGAGTTTTATAGGTTCTTACTGCCTTCATAGAAATATTGGGCTTTGGGGTTCATATTTACAGCAATATAGACTTTGATGGGTTTCTCAAAAGACAGAAATTGCACAGTAGTTAAAGAATCCAAGATCACTATTTCCAAAAATATTTTACACACATAGTAAACAGTCCTCAGGATGCAGTATGAAATTGCATGTTGTTGTCATGCCACAGAGGGGGCTGTTCAAGGCTTTGGTACACAACGTCCTGATTGGAAGAAAAAGCTCTGATTACAGGCCAGACCTCCCCTCTGACCCTTCTGTTGTCATGGCAGCAGGGTCAGAGGGCAGAGGCTGTAGCCAGTTTCCACATACATCCACAGCAACCACCCAGCCTGGAATCAAAGCAGCGAGTTACGGAATAAGTGGATGAGTACAGTACAGTCAGGACTGGGGAAGACTTGGCACTTGGATCACAGGTGAAGGTCCGTGCTGGATGACTAGCCAGCCACGAGAAACCAGAACGGGGAAGATACAGGGTCACTCTGGGGTCATTCCTATGTTCCCCAGCTCTACGTAACACAATAGAGCATATAATGGGTTAGAATTAGGGTTAGGGTTAAGACACACTTAAAGGATCATACCATACCATTTTGCATGTTTGAGCCTAATATATTCAATTTTCATACATGTTATGTTACTGACAATCATTTCCCAAAGGATAAAACTGTATTTCAGCTTTCCTGATTTTAAAATCTCTTAATCTTTCAAAATCAAATATTCAAGTGATACACCCACCTTAAAAATCCATGTTTCTCCTGCTAATAGTTATACAGCCTTATGAAGTCACGGTCCTTTAAATTTTTCCTTAAATGCCAGTCTTCTTTTGGGACCATTGCTGCGTTCACAGACCTCGGAAGTCAGATTTTTCTCAGTTGGAAGTTCCGACTTCTGACCTCAAACCGTTCCAGCCAAATGTCAACAAAAAATCATGGCTGAACACCAATAAATACTGTAAGATTAAATAAACTTAGTAATAACTACTAACTAAAGTAAAGTTAGACTACAGGACTGTTTGGTTGTGTTGTTTTACAATGATATTAATCACAGTATTAAACATTTGTCCAGAGAAGTAATATTCTGAAATTATTTACACTTACGGCAAACAGTTTTATTATACACTGTAAATATTTAACTTTATTTTGCCCTTTTTATTTCAGTGTCATGAAGAAAAAATACTTTATTCGCCTGTTAGCTGATCATTTACATTCACAAAGCTCACTTCCACGGACGCTGCCATGTTGAATGATGTCATACTCGTGAAGTCAGGGTATCATTTTGGTCTAAGTGTCCTAGTTGGAGCTCCGACTTCAAATGCCGTTCCAAGAAGGTGGCCGGAAAAATTTGACTTCCGAGGTAGCTCTAACACAGCATATATTCCCCAGTGGAGGCATACATTCACTCCACGCTTTTTATTGTGCTTAAACACTAAAATTACATAACTTCTAAAAAAAACCTGAATATACATCTTGTTGGTGATGATGGATTACCTATCCCAAGAACGTTTCAAGTATCAACAAGTTGATTTTAATAGCAGAATGAACTGAAACCAATGGAGGTCTGGAAGGTAGGAAAAACATTTTTAATTCACCGTTCCAGTAGTATGCTTTGGGAAATGATTGTCAGTAATGTTACATGTATGAAAACTGAATATATTAGGCTGAAACTTGCAAAATTGACAGTAAGGTCCTTTAATGTGTGTCACCAGAATCCTGAACTGGGGAACATAGGACCCTGGGAACACAGACACGCTCCCATCACTGATCACGGCTGTTGTATTTGTGCTGTTTCATCACCTACACATCTGTTTACTCCTTTATGAGTCTCTAAACAGAAACTTCCCCAATCTTTTCAAGAAATCTGTTCCTTTATCAGTTCCATACCTATTCCACTCAGTGTAAACTCAAGCCTCCTGCTTGTTGAACAGCTCAGTTATAATGTGGTTACATTTCTTATAGAATATCCTCTAATCTCATTAATTTGTCTCCTCTTCAGTTTAAGAAAGCTGTAAAGGGATTATTTCTTTCTCAACAATATTATCCATATGGATTTTTACTCTAATTTCTTTTTTTCATGTATGTTGCCTTCAGGGTCTGATATTTTGCCTGAGTTATTTTAAAAGATTTCAAATGTTCTTTTATTATTTTATCAGTTATTTTTATTTTTTTTTTTAACTTTCTTTTCCTAATTGTTCTATAAATTAATTAGTGACATGGAGAATTGCCCCTTGAAGGTTTTTTTTTTTTTTTTTTTTGTTGCATTTTCCCCATCACATTCCCCTTTTCTGCTTATGTAATTTGGTATTTTTCTTTTTTATGTATGTTTATATAAATTAACTAAACTAATACTAAACTTTTAAGCTAAAATCATGATGCCTTTAAAGGACCATACCACCCATTTTGCATGTTTGAACCAAATATATTCAATTTTCATACATTGTTACTGACAATCATTTCCCAAAGCATACTACTGGAACGGTGAATTAAAAATGTTTTTCCTACCTTCCAGACCTCCATTGGTTTCAGTTCATTCTGCTATTAAAATCAACTTGTTGATACTGTAAACGTTCTTGGGATAGGTAATCCATCATCACCAACAAGACGTGTATTCAGGTTTTTTTAGAAGTTATGTAATTTTAGTGTTTAAGCTCAATAAAAAGCGTGGAGTGAATGTATGCCTCCACCGGGGAATATAGTCCCAAAAGAAGACCTGCGTTTATGGAAAAATTTAAAGGACCGTGACTTCATAAGGCTGTGTAACTATTAGCAGGAGAAACATGGATTTTTAAGGTGGGTGTATCACTTGAATATTTGATTTTGAAAGATTAAGAGATTTTATAAAATATCAGGAAAGCTGAATCATGAATCAAATGTTTCCTGTTGTCAGTTCTTCACTACAACACTTGAATGCACCACTAGGAAGCATTTTCAGATCACTCCACAAGTTTTATTGAGCTTAAACGCTAAAATTACGTAACTTCTAAAAAAACCTGAATACACGTCTTGTTGGTGATGATGGATTACCTATCCCAAGAACGTTTCAAGTATCAACAAGTTGATTTTAACAGCAGAATGAACTGAAACCAATGGAGGTCTGGAAGGTAGGAAAAACATTTTTAATTCACCGTTCCAGTAGTATGCTTTGGGAAATGATTGTCAGTAACGTTATGTGTGTGAATACTGAATATATTAGGCTCAAACATGCAAAATGGCCAGTATGGTCCTTTAAAGCTCATACTGAACACTAGATTTATTTTGGCATCATAAAAACCTTCAGAGAGGCTGGATGTCAGGCAGGAGGCGTGTCGGTTAAATCCACACGGACAACTGCTAACACTTTTCCACCTTTAGACACTTTCACACTGTTAAATAGCATCAGGTATCTGATAAATTCTCTTCACTCTAGCAGTTATTTCATGATTTTTTAAGACTTCCCAACGCATGTTCTATCAACTTGTCAAAAGAAAAATCTTTAGTACTTATTTAATTAGAATTAATCTTTTCAAATGTGTCCATTATTTCCTCTGATTTCAACTGTGTTTGTCAGCAGGAAATCTCAAAATATAACACACAGATTTAGATGAAATTTTGAAGATTTTTAAGGGACTTGGTCAAGGAAGATTTGATAAGATTATGAGGAAGATCCAGATCAGGATATGGATCAATGATTTTTTTCACCCTTTCTTTAACATTGCAAAATAAGGCATTTTTTAACTTTTTTTTTTTTTTTCCTATTTCTCAGAAATGAAGACACCAGTCTTAAAAAAAAAAAACAAAAAACAAAAAAAATGCAGGCATGTGTATCACATGATGAAACATCAAGAGGTGCAATTTAGCCCAGATCCAGATATTGATCCAGATATGGCAGATTAAAATATATGCTTGGATATGTGTCATATTTATGGAGTCACTTAAAATATAAGTCTAGAAACATGCAGCTACCACCAATACGTAGCTGAGATTATGCTGATTCAGCAGAATATTTTCAACAGTTACGGATGTAGCTCCAGAATAAAATGATGCCTGATATATCACTGTAGACTGATGTCATCCAAAATTTATTTCAATCTTGCAGAAAATAACTGCAAAATTGTATTATAAAGACAGAAACATGGAGGAAGGCCTGTGTGCTTTTATCCAGGTTTTTTGTGCTGCTTTCTTTCTTTTTGCTGTCTGCCTTCCCATTCATAGAATAAGATTATTTTTCAGTTTGGGTTGAATGACGTTACATTTGATGTTTGGTTTTGTGTGAAGTGTCAGCTGAAACTGGGAGGAAACATGCTGTAACCTCGTTAGCATGCTGGAAAAGTTGGCTGCAATGAATCCAGAGTTTCTCACTTTGGCCTCTTGTTGCGCCTCCAGCTGCTTCAGCTCTGATGAGGCCTTCACAGGCGCCGGCAAGGAAACCCTCACAAAAAGTGCATCAGAGTACATTGGGCTGTTAAAGGACCATACCGACCATTTTGCATGTTTCAGCCTAATATATTCAATTTTCATATATGTTATGTTACTGACAATCATTTTCCAAAGGATAAAACTGTATTTCAGCTTTCCTGATATTTTGCTAAATCTCTTAATCTTTCAAAATCAAATATTCAAGTGATACACCCACCTTAAAAATCCATGTTTCTCCTGCTAATAGTTACACAGCCTTATGAAGTCACGGTCCTTTAAATTTTTCCATAAACGCAGGTCTTCTTTTGGGACTATATTCCCCGGTGGAGGCATACATTCACTCCACGCTTTTTATTGAGCTTAAACACTAAAATTACATAACTTCTAAAAAAACCTGAATACACGTCTTGTTGGTGATGATGGATTACCTATCCCAAGAACGTTTACAGTATCAACAAGTTGATTTTAATAGCAGAATGAACTGAAACCAATGGAGGTCTGGAAGGTAGGAAAAACATTTTTAATTCACCGTTCCAGTAGTATGCTTTGGAAATGATTGTCAGTAACGTTACATGTATGAAAATTGAATATATTAGGCTCAAACATGCAAAATGGCTGGTATGGTCCTTTAAAGGCAACATTTGTGTGATAATGAACTCATGGACAAATAAAAAAATCCCAACACAGGCTAATGGGTAAAAACACACACATGCTTATTGTAGAAAACACGACAAGGTAGTTGGCACAGTCCATTTGGTCACAAATGAGAATGTCTTCGTGGCTAAGTCTTCTGCTCCTCTGATAATGTTGTGTATAAATCCTGCCCTCTAGTGGCCTCTGCTGGCATTGCATGGAGGAACTTAAACCTTACTACAGTATTCCTCCACTTACAGGCATTAGGCATTGGTTACTTTCTGAAGGGGTTCTGATCTCGTGTGTGTGTGTGTGTGTGTGTGTGTGTGTTCATGCACGCACACAAGCTCTGTAGGACTGGGAGACTCGAGAAAGTGTTCACAGTGTGATCTAACTCACAAGCATGCAGACAAATCCACATGTCTGAACGGACATGACATGAGCATTCCAAGGTACGGAAAATGTAAACGGATCCAGAGCCGGGCCCTGCAGCGCTCCTCCCACTCTCAGAGCCCTCATCTGGACAGAAAGGAGGACTGGACCCTCTTCCTGTATTCTCTCCCTCTCTCTCTCTCTTCAGCATGATAAGACATGGAGAGAATCTGCAGGATGAGAGGAGGGATTTGCTCTGTCTTCATCTGCTCCTTCCCATTCCTTCTCCTCTTCCTCCTCAGCTGTGGTCACTTGTTGTCCATCAGAGACTGGACCTTGTGCACCAGCTCACGTGCTATCCTCAGGATATGCTGGACATCGTGTCGCTCTGCCATCTCTGCAGAACAGAAACACAGTCAGACTTTAGCAGCAGGTTTTTCCACATCTACTGATATAAACCAATATTCAGCTAAAACTCAGAGGTTACTCAGATATCTCTCTCTGTGTAACCACCAGATATTATGCATAACTATGATTCAGAAGCTTCATGGAAAAAATGCAAACTTCAACATTTTATTAAAAGATTTTGACTAAAGTGCTTTTTTTTAAGTTAGAAGTATATTTTCAAACATGAACTTGGTAACCTAAAAATTTATCTTAAAAATAAAGTTCTCTTCAGTTCTCTAAAGAATATTTATTTTTTTTAAATCCTGTACATTCTCATAAAAAGTTAACTTGCACGCCTTTGGTAACACTGAGAAACAGAACAAATGAGGATAAAAATAAAATTTTTCTGACGCCACAGACTGAACAGAACAAACACACGGGTCTCGTTGCTGCTGGAAGAATGAAAGCAGCTTTATTTACTATTTATACTCATCCATCACTCACTCTTCCTACTCAACTTCTCTGATCTTTGAGCCATCTGGCAATTTCGTTGCATGTTTGACTGCTAGCGCATCTGCTCAGCTAATTTTCAGGGCAAGGTGAGTCTTAACGTGATTGGACAAGAGGCTTCGTCCAGAGGACCCATAGAGCCCTGCTGAACTGTCNGGTGAGTCTTAACGTGATTGGACAAGAGGCTTCGTCCAGAGGACCCATAGAGCCCTGCTGAACTGTCTATGCTGTGCTGCTGAAAATTCTCCTAACATTAAAATCAGAGGTGTGTAGTAACACGTTCCATTTACTCCGTTACATGTACTTATGTAACTTTTGTCACAAAATTGTACTTTACTGAGTAGTTGTATTGCAGGATACTTTTAACTCATACTTGAGTATATTTATGAAGAAAAACATGTACTTTTATACATTTGGTTGCACTCTTTGCATTACTTTTTTATTTGTTTTATCTGCGAGACATCGCTCCAACGCAACGAGTCAAAATTCTCCATTTTCTCTGCTGTGGAGAAAGTCAAACTCCACTGTCTGTGTGAGAATGTCTGCTCTGCTGTCCAATCACATTCAACGTCCTGTCATCTCCATGACAACGATGTGACACAGCCTTGGACTCATTGAGAGTTGATAGGTGGGCTGGCCGGTGGCCTTTGCACTGCATAATATAATATTAATTAAAATGAACTTAAACTAAGCAAACACAATTTTTTTCTTTCATAATTTTCTTGGCANTTAATTAAAATGAACTTAAACTAAGCAAACACAATTTTTTTCTTTCATAATTTTCTTGGCACTTAGATGAAAAATGGATTCTACAAAGAGAAAGGCTGGTACAGAGAAACAGTGACAATTACAGAATTGTTTGTGCCCGGCATCATTAGCATTTTCGTCTGGCTATACTACCCCAGCCTACAAAACCAATAGCTACACAACGCGTTGTGTAGCTATTTTAGCTTTGTCGCTAAAAATGTGACATTTCAGCTTCTAAAATCAACATGGAACTTGAAGAAACATGTGGCGGTAAGCTGCAACGTTAGCTACTTAATTAGGTGCTGCTGCTAATGCTAACTCAAGTTTTCCTGTTCTATTCTGAGTAAATTCATGAAGCTGACCTAGCTAACTGTCTTAACTAGCTGCTGCTGCTAATGCTAACTCAAGTTTTCCTGTTCTATTCTGAGTAAATTCATGAAGCTAATCTAGCTAACTGTTTTAGCTAGCTGCTGCTGCTAATGCTAACTCCTGTTTTCCTGCTCTATTCTGAGTAAATTCTTGAAGCTAACCTAGCTAACTGTCTTAGCTAGCTGCTGCTGCTAATGCTAACTCAAGTTTTCCTGTTCTATTCTGAGTAAATTCATGAAGCTAACCTAGCTAACTGTCTTGGGGCCAGGCCAGACATGATTTGTTATGTGGTAAATATCTGATTTATTACTGTCTACTGTTTCTTTATATGATATGATTTGGATTGTATTAGAAGCTACATGTGGCTACTTTGCTTATTTTTTTTTTACTCAGACGAGCCTTTATAGCTTGTTGATTATTCTAAAGAATAAACTTGATCAAAGTTACTCACTACTCAAGTAATCTTTTTAATAAATACTTTATTACTCTCACTCAAGTCATTATTTTGGTGACTACTCTTACTTATACTTGAGTCACTATAATCATAAAGTAACAATACTTTTACTCGAGTACAGTTTCTGGCTACTCTACACACCTCTGCTTAAAATATAAGATAATATTTAGTATCACAAGAAATGCTTAATGGTCTGGATAAAAGCCTCTCTGGGTCCGGATCCAGATCAGGTCAGAGTCTGCTAGTTGGTGACCACTGGTCTACACAGTAAATACACATGATCTCTGATTCCAGGCATGACAGCACAGAGCGATGCCATGCCCACACACTCCTGCTCCGCCTGCTCCGTCTCACCGTTAAAGAACTTGATAATGTCAGTGAAGTCCATGTTATTGTCCATGATGATCTCACGGTAAACCGTGACCAGGGCCAAGGCCAGGAAGAGGACAAAGTGCTTTGAGGAAATCCTGGGGGCCACCCAGATCACCTCCCACACTGCAAACACATCCTCATACAGCAGCTCTGCACACACAAACACACATTTATCAGCCAGCATGGTTTTTAAAAAAAGACAATGAGTGTTTCATCACTAACTCCAACAAGTTAGTGCTTTTTGGCCCTTTAAGACTTTTTATTTTTATTAGGGAAGAATAACAGGAACGTCAGCAGATAAGAGGCAGCATGAGCAAACGCCTGGAACAGGCTGAATCAGGAATGATACCGTATGTGCTTCCATCTTTAAGGTAGCAGGACTTTTAACATGTGGATATAAAACATTCAACAACACAGAGATGTATAGTTATGAGTTTAAGTGTCACGGTGTTTGTTTGTCCAGGTTTATTTTGGAAGGGAACAGGAAGTAGTAGCAGCTGAGAATCTCAGACTCAAACATGGCTGCAGCTTCAGACCACAACTGAAACTTTGCAGGGATTCACTAACTTTGGGACTTTCACACTTGATTAAAGGACCTTAAAGGACCCCACCAGTGGGTTTGCATATGTGACAGCTGACAGGGACTGAAAACAATGGCCGTTTGAAAGGTAGGAAAAACATTTTTAAATTCACCATTCCAGTAGTATGCTTTGGGAAATGATTGTCAGTAACGTTACGTGTATGAAAATTGAATATGTTAGGCTCAAACATGCAAAATGGCCGTTATGGTCCTTTAACTCTGCAACAAATGACTTTACATAGTGTGGACAAGTTGCTTATGCTGATGCTACAAAGTTTATTTTGGGGTTTTTCTGTCCTCTAATGGTCCAGAATTACTTAATACAGCTTAAAGCTCCATTACATTAAATTTTGCTCATGTTAAAAACACAATTTCCTGTCTGTATAGAGTTTCTAGTACTGCTGGTCCAACTGAGAATCAACGCTCCAGTTTGTAGTGCAAATCCAGCTTGTCAGCCGCTTTGAGCTGATTGGCTAACAACACACTTTTATGCCCTGTTTGAGCTTGCTGCTATCTCTGCTTTTCTCACTCTACCACCTAAACTGTGTGTTAATACACACCATTTGTGTGTGTGTTATTATAAACAAAGCTCATTAAATAAGCTGTGAGTTTGTCTTTCATCATGCAGCTTTAAAGCAGACTAATTCACTGGTGAGTGAGTGGTGAGAATAATGGTGATGTTCACCTCTCTTGAAGTCCAGCAGGAACCAGCGGTAGCAGAAGTAGAAGTGTGTGTAATCTCCATTCTGCTGCATCAGTTCAAACAGCTCAGAGTCCAGGATCTGACACAGGGTAACAACACAGAAAAGCTCAATAGACCACACACACACACACACACACACAATAAGGGCTTGTCAGTTACCTGGATCAGCGACCTCATGTTGGCAAAGCGTGTGTCCATGGCTCCACCATTTGGGAAGTTCTGACTCATCCTCTTCATTAGCTGCGTAAAGCAGCTGTATGCCAGGGACTCTGAGAAACACACACACACACACACACACACACAGAAAGAACATAGGGTCAGATGGTCAGGACTCTATGGATTACCCATTGTGCCAAAATTAAAAATAAATATAAGAATAAATAAATAAATGTGGAAATATAAAGACAAATAAAAAAAATAAATAGAATAATAATTACGAGCATTTTAATTTATTTACACATTTATTTCTTTATTTCTGTATATATATTTATTTTTTCCATTTAAATTTCAGTATCTATTTCCTTATATATGTGTGTGTGTGTGTGTGTGTGTGTATATATATAGATATATCTATAGATATATAGATATATCTATAGATATATATAATTTTTTTCTATTATTTTAGATAGTTTAATTTATTTATTTTTATGTTTATATTTATTTCCATACTATATTCCGTATATATATTCTTCAATATACTCTTCTATTCTTTTTCTTGTGGGCCAGGCTGTCAATCACCTTGCTGTGGGGATTATATTTTAATCTGGCTCAATCTCTGTATCTGGGCTAAACTTCTCCTGTTGATGGTCTATTATATTATGTACATGCCTGAATTTGAGCTTGAAGATCAGTGTGTTAGTTTTCAAGAAATGATCAAAAATGTTAACAAATGTCTTGCAATGTTAAAAAAGTGAAAAGAAATTCATAAACTCTTCTTTGACCTCCTTTGTCCCACCTATTTACAAAATTCATAGAAAATAGGTGTCAGTTTTTGAGATATCTTGCTGAAAGAAAACATAACCTTCTTGGTGAGGTAAGTATGTTTTCTTTTTTTTTATTTTTTTACACGAAAGGAAAGCTACTGATTGTTTTTGCTGTAACAGCTACAGAGAGAATCAGACAAGTACGCCCCTTTGGTGTTATAATAGTCTATATTTAGAAACACATTTATCTTTTCATTTAAGAAGTGCATGTATGTATTATATGTGTAAGTATGTAAGCTTAATGCTATAGTATAACTGCTGTTGGCAGTTATACTAGCATAAGAGCTAGTTTTAACATACAACAGTCTACATTTTATGAAGAAAATATAATGTGTGCTTGCCCCTTGCAGGAACTTCCTGCACTGGTGTGTTTGTGTTTGTGAGTGTGTGGGTGCACAACCAAGTGCATGTGTATGCTAGGTTTGGTTGCTGTACCTCCCACAGTTTCATTCAAGATGACAAGATTAAGGTTCAGTCACTTAAACAGAATGTGTGTCTCCTCACTTATTAAGAGCAGGTCTGAGCCCAAAGGAAAAAAATCATGCCATTTTTTTCAAAAATCAACTGTGGTTGTTATAGCGCTCCCATCAGGTCAACTGATGACTTTTTTTTTTTNTTTTCAAAAATCAACTGTGGTTGTTATAGCGCTCCCATCAGGTCAACTGATGACTTTTTTTTTTTCTCCTGCACGTGTCCACCAAGTTTGGTAACAATAGACTAATTTGTTTATGAGATACAGCAGATTTTGTTGAATGAGCCACACCCACTCAAATTTGGCAGCCAATTGTAGCAGAACAATATGAAATATCAAACAACATCAAATGGAACTTTGTTTGCGTTGGTCCAGAGATTACACATGCCAAATTTGGTGTCAATTGAGCCAAAAATAAAGGAGTAGGTATGAAAAAACTGTTTTGGAAAAAATTAAAAATGGTGGAAAATCTAGCCAGACAGGCGTGGCCTATTCCGCCAGATGAATATAGATCAAGGAACGCAGGAAAAAAAGAATTTTGAATGTCGGACAAACGGTTCAAAAGTTATAAGCAAAAACATGAAAGTGGTTATCACAGCGCCACCATCAGGACAATATGTGTAATTTTATTTTTCCGTGTGGAGGGAGACATTATGAATCTATCTGCTAAGTTTTGTTGCTGTAGCTCTTAAGGTTTACGACATAAAAATACTTGAAATAGCTCTCCATTCATCCACTTTGGAAAAAAACTGGCTGATTTTTCGCGATTTTACAAAACTCACTTGTCGGATCAGTAATAAAAGTCATAGCCACAGTCTCTGTACTGGGCTTGATGTATTACACATGAGGCTGGGCCCAAACATGCAGGACACGTTGGCCACCAAACTTCAGGAAAGAAGTGGAATACTAATAATTACACAGCATTTTAGCAAGCACACATTATAATGATGTTTGTATATGTGCTCACCATCATCCAGGATGACCATGAGGGGAGCGAGCAGGTCACACATGCCCTGAATGTAGCCCATCTCCAGATGCTCCCATACGTAGCTGCAGGCAACGAGAAGAGATCAGAAGTACAACACAGAGCGCAACAAAAGCTTTATCAAATAACCTGCATGCTGTGCTGTGTGTGTGTATGTGTGTCTACCTGCACATGATGTTGCGTAGCTTCTCCAGATTGGCTGTAGTGAAGTAGTAGTAGTTGCGGTCGCAGCGCTGGACGTCTTTGTCTATCCTGTGGAGGTTCAGGGCGACTGTATCCAACAACTCGATCTACACAGAGCAGAAGTGAAGGACAGAATTAAAGGACCATAACACCCATTTTGCATATTTTGAATATAATATACCGTAAATGCTCAATTAGTGGCCAAGGCCTTTATTTACCTCAACTGTGGAGAGAACCCAGCCAATATAGGAGACAGGCTTTTATTAGAGACAGGCCTTTATTTCNCTCAACTGTGGAGAGAACCCAGCCAATATAGGAGACAGGCTTTTATTAGAGACAGGCCTTTATTTCTAACTAGTGCAGTGCCTGTTTGGACCGGACCATATTTTATGGTGTGTGCTGCAGCCTGCCATGAGTGCCCAGCAGAGCATATGCTGCTGCGCCCAGAGTGTATCCTGCTGCATGCGGACCAACTTTTTATTGGCACAGCTCAATTCTAGAACCGCTCATCCTAACAATTTTGCACGCGACACTGCATGTCCTTGGGTCCTGAGCAACAAACCTGCTGAATATCAGCTTCATACAGTGCCAAGTTGTAGAGATGTTGGTGCTACAGACAGACAGATGGACAGACAGACAGAGATTTCTGGCTTTATAGATAGATTTTGCTGATGGACAAACTCATAACTGCATAAAAACACACTGCCACAAGGGAGAAGATGTGAACACGCCTCCAGCTTTTAGAAAGCTTCATTTTCATCCACTTTTCCTGGTTTGTGGTGACAGCGGCTCCATGTTTCCAGCTTTGTTTCACATTGAGCCGGTCGTGCATTCTGGCTGGAGGATGATGGCTGCAGAGGTTTTCAAGTGGTTTGGTATCAAACATGGCTGCTGTCATCTGGTTGCAGCAGCAGATTACAGTAAAACACAAACACCAAACCAGCCTTTATATGAGACCCTTTTATTTCCTCCTGCTGACTCCACCCCCTGGCTATTATTAGATACCGGCTATTATTTGAATAGTGAATTTACTATATTCAATTTTCATACATGTTACGTTACTGCCAATCATTTCCCAAGTCAAAAAAGTCCAGAAGGCTGAGCCCCATACACACACACACACACAGCAAATTCTGCTAAGCAGCAAACATAATTGTAAATGTTAAAGGACCATACCACTCATTTTGCATATTTGAGTCTAATATATTCAGTTTTCATACGTTATGTTACCGACAATCATTTCCCAAAGGATAAACCGTATTTCAGCTTTACTGATATTTTGCAAAATCTCTTAATCTTTCAAAATCAAATATTCAAGTGATACACCCACCTTAAAAATCCATGTTTCTCCTGCTTTTGCCAGGTCTTCTTTTGGGACTATAATCTCTGGAATATAAAAATTTCTTTTTCCTTTTAATTACTTTAATTAAAGGTTATATTTTTGTGAATATTTTGAACAAAAGATCAAGAGGATAAAACATAAACACATTTTTTTCACAGCTCATTTTGCTTTTATTCTCTAAGGGTGCCCACATTTGTGGAGGGCCTGCATGTAAGAAATACCAGATAAATTAATGAACTTAGGGAGTTTTGCAACGGGAATCAGTAAATACAAGTTTTATTCTAATGGAAATGATTTGGAGATCATACATTATTTTAAATATTTGGGTATTACATTTAATTTTAATGGATCATTTAAAGTTGCTATTAATGATNACATTATTTTAAATATTTGGGTATTACATTTAATTTTAATGGATCATTTAAAGTTGCTATTAATGATTTACAAAAGCATAGTCATAGGATGTACATCTGTTTATTTGAATTGCACACAAATGGAGTCTATTTATCAGCATGGATGACTTATGTTNGATGTACATCTGTTTATTTGAATTGCACACAAATGGAGTCTATTTATCAGCATGGATGACTTATGTTGAGCAAACTGTAGTTGAATGTGGATTTTCTTATCTCTGGTTTTCATAGAAGTGTGACAAAATTAACTGGCTTAAAAAAACCTATTGAACAGAGACTAGAAAGTCAGTTTCTACAGACGTGGTCTGTGAGGTACAGCAGATTTCATCCTGTGACCATTATGTTGAATTTAAGGAGTTTAAGTTTGAAAAGTATTTATTGCAACAAAATAAGGACAGAGACGAGCAATTTGTGACTTTAGACTTGCCAATTCTAGAATTCCAAAGTTACTGGAAGATATATAGTGTTAGAAAGGAAAAATAGAATATGTAAATTATGCAACAGCAGCAGTGTATCATGTACTGTTCAAATGCACAAATATAGAAATAATGCAATCTAGAGAAAAGTATTTGCCTAAGTATTATGTTAAGTGTCCATCTATGTTTAAGTTGGTTTTGTTATTGCAGAGAATCCAAAAATAATCTTTAAACTTGGTGTCTTTTTGAAAAACGTATTCATTTTGTTTAAGTAATTTAGGTTGTTTCTCTTTTTTCATCCATACTGCCTGCCTCCATATGTATTTTTATATATATTGTTTGTATTCTTACCATTTATATGGTCACAAGTCTAATAAAATTAATGAAATGAAATGAATGGAAATGGTACAAAACAAACTCAAGCTCAATTGTTGTGCAAACGTGCAGCTACATCAGGCATGGGCAACTGTCGGCCCGAGGGCCAGATACGGTCCGCACCTCTAATCTATCAGCCTTTGGATGACTTCTCAATTAATAAAAATGAAAATTATAAAATTGTTCTCCTTTCCACCCATCAGCAGAGGGCGCTCACTCATTACTAAAGCTGCATTATGAGACGCGTTCCCGTTAGCTCCTGTGTTAGCCATTGTTGTTGTTGTTGCTAAGTCAGGTAAAAGAGGAAAGGTGAATGTCAAGAAAAGAAAAGTTGACTTAGAAAANTGTTGTTGCTAAGTCAGGTAAAAGAGGAAAGGTGAATGTCAAGAAAAGAAAAGTTGACTTAGAAAACTGTTCATTCCAGTCAAAATGGGAAACGGATGAACTTTTTTTACAGAATTTAAAGGCGAGCCGATGTGTTTGGTGTGTCTGGAAACAATGTCAGCGATGAAGGACTTCAACCTGAGCCACCATGACAACACTAATAACACTATGCATAGAGGCAAATATGACAGGAGCTGCTAGAGCTGTTATTGTGGCTGACCTGAAGGGAAAAACACAGTGTCAGCAGAATTTTTCTGTAAAAACCACAACTACACAGGAGTCTTCTGTTAAGGCGTCTTATGTAGTTTCACTGGAGCTAGAAAAAGCTAAAAAGCTCGTCAGAAGGAGAANTCTGTTAAGGCGTCTTATGTAGTTTCACTGGAGCTAGAAAAAGCTAAAAAGCTCGTCAGAAGGAGAATTAGTAGAGAGGTGGATTAATTGTTTTTTCTTCATTAACTCCAATGCAACAAAATGACTCAGCAATCTAATACAGATTAAAAAAAAAAAACAGATTTGAAAATGTTGTTCAAATTGTTCAATTAACAAAAAAAGACTGGACTGAATCATTTTTGTGTTTTATGAAACTTTTCAACATTAAACTAGTTACTGAGTTCACAGTAATTTTTGTTTTATTTAATATGTGGCCCTGTGACCGTGAGAATGACATGTTATTGGCCGCCGTCCTCATCGAAGCTGCCTGAGCTACATGAAACGTCTGGAGAAGCTCACTGCTGCTAAAGCAGGTTCCTCTTCAAGGTTCACATGTTGAAGAAGCCTGGAGGGTGAATGATTAATCAGTATGTTCAATAAAGATAAGAAAATGATTTGTGTGTCACTCATTCAGGCAGAATGTGTTTGTGTGGCCTTGCAGAAGATCAGATCACTTTTGGTGAGTAAATAATGCAGCATGGATTCACTAAAGTGTTGGAGTTTCATCTGATCACTAATATCAGGCTGTAGTTTGAGTTTCTAGGCCAGTAAATAAAAGGAAGTCAGAAAGGGAAGTGAACCTTCTGAGCTGAATTATTCATTCTGCACACACACACACACACACACACACACACACACACTATTAATTTCACTGTGGACTTTCTAAACATTAAGGAACTTTAAGAATTAAAAACTGATGGACAATAATAATGGTAACAACTAAATCACATTTTCTTTGAATATAATTTATCAGAATCAGACTGAATCGTTTTATGTGTTTCATGGAACTTTAAAATATTAAACTAATTACTGAGTTCACAGTGAATTTTTTTTTTTATTTAATGTGTGGCCCTTTGACCATGAGAATAACATTTTATTGTTGAATAACTTTAAATACTTTTTAAAAAACAAGCAGTAAAACGGTCAGAAGCTTGTTCATGTTGTGGCTGACTGCTTTCCACCGCGATGCGTTCAGGTTCTGACTCAAAAAACAACAACAAAAAAACCCCAGAACTCACCCACGTGACTGTTTCAGTTTCATTTCTATGGCTAACTGTAACCAGAACTTATGGATGATGACATTTTCTGACAGATGCCAATTTTTCCTACGTGCTGATGTTTTCATTGTTGGTAGTATTAAAACTGTGAAAGATATTAACCTATTTTATTTTTCATTATCGTTTTTGTTTGTTATAAAGCCACCACTTGAACTTTGAGTGTGTGGGATTGTCAGCTAAAAATCTGTCCAGAAGGAAGAAATAAACAATAATAAGTATGCAGAGTAACACACAGCGTGCGTTGCATTACTGCAAGCACACATTAAACTATTATCTCAATGGGCAAAATATGCTTTAATGTGCAAATGATGCTGTCTGTGCACATTATGCTGTTTAACATTGCAAAAGTGTTTCATGTTGGTGTGGGTAATGGTGAGGATCTTCATTATACTCCAACTAGTGATTAATCAGATTCACTGCAGACGACTGCTCACCAACTACTTTATCTTCAGTTGTTGTTTTCTACAAAGGTACTTTGAGCAAAATTTAACCAACAATTTAATATAAGCATTTACAGCCTTGACTTCAAATGATAAGAAAATACACTTTGATAATTTTGATCATTTATTCAGAACAACTATAACTGAAGTGGGTGGAAACCGGAGCGCCCGGAGAAAAACCACCCACTCAGCAAGTTTGATGGTCTGAAGTCTCATCAGCAGCCAGGGATGCTGCAGAGTCTTGGTGCAGCCCTGATCTGTTGTTCCTGGTTCACAGGATGAACCCTGTTACGATGCCTTCTGCAGCACAAGGCTTTAAAGAACCTGGTGATGGCTGAAGGCTTTGACTGCAGGTGGGTTTTAAAGGCCGTGATGACAACTCTGTCGAAAAACGGATCCTGTAGAGCCACTGAGTCTACAATCAGCTCTGGAGTTCCCCACTCCTGCAGCAGCGATCTGTAGATGCTTTTATGAAGGCTGCTCATCTTCAGAACAGTTCCTCGCAAATCATCACGGACTCCATTCCACACCTTCTCAGACAGATGTGTGGTCATGTTGGACATCGTTCTAAGATCCACAGTTTTCTTGCTTTTTGTGGCGATGTGCCTCAGTAACCTAGCAACCAGAAATGTGACAGAGTAGTGGTTCCGCTCATCCTGGGCATCATTTCTGACGTCTCCTGAATCAGTGGTTTTCACAGCATCATTTCGGTTTGCGTCCTCGGTCACTCTGGCCATCGCTGAAGTCAGCAGCTCCTCAATTTCTCCAACAGCCAAAGACACAACATCATTGCAGTTGGTAAACTTGAACGACTGTGACGAGAACCAGAGACACATCTGCTGCACGAAGCATTCAAGTTCATCCAAAAGCAGTGGTTTGCTGATCTTGGTGTTGAACAACTTGGGAATCAGACTGACAAGCTTCTGTGCTGTTTTGCAGCTGCTGAGGTCAATGCTGAGGA
>VXCM01009342.1:0-13272 GCA_014773175.1 Lucifuga dentata | reverse complement strand
TTAGCAGGAGAAACATGGATTTTTAAGGTGGGTGTATCGCTTGAATATTTGATTTTTAAAGATTAAATATTAGGAAAGCTGAAATACGGTTTTATTCTTTGAGAAATGATTGTCAGTAAAGTAACATGTATGAAAATTGAATATGTCAGGCTCAAACATGCAAAATGGCCGGTATGGTCCTTTAAAGTTGTAGCGTGTAGCATGTAGCGTGTTGCGTTTAATGATTTTAAACAGTGAATATGTGATGAACTCTAACATAAAACAAACTTTACCTGACAAAAATATTGCTGCTGTCCATACCCTAAATCTATGCCGATTCAAACTACTTACAGAAAATACAGCGTGTCGTGATGTGGATTGTGGCAAAATGAGAATGAGATTTATTACTCTGAGATACTATCATGATGAAATATTAACATGCCTACATATGGAGCCACAAATCTCATCTGAAGTTATTGCGCCCCACCCAAATCCCTCCACAATATTAATCGCAATTGCTGTGATTAGCGTTGCTGATGGCCAGCGGCACTTTTCTGAGATGTTAATAAAGCCGTATTGAACAGTGCACTACTCTCAGTTGGGAGTCTGTGGCCTGTAGCTGCTCACGAAATCTCAATGACTTCATTAAGTCATTACCATGCCGCCATGCTAACCACAATTAAAACACGACAGAAAAGAGAGGTGTCCTTGGGCCGGCGTTCTGCTCGCAAGACTGATACACTTTACAAGATTTAGCTGGGTGATTGGCATATCAATAAGCACTGAGGTGGATTAAATGGCCTCAATCAATATTCAAATTTGTCTCAGTCACACCTCAAGGCGGCAGCAAATTGTGCACACCTTGTCAAGTGCTGTCGGCTTTGGGCTTAAAGTGCCGTGCAAAGCCGAAAGCAAGCCGCTCTCAAACAGGATATCCTGTCCCTCACGCGCAGGGACAGGATCTCTGGAGTCTCTGGAGGCTTTATTTTGGGTTTTAATGGTCAAATTGGCTCATGAACTTATGGTAATTGAAAATTATGTAAAGCTAAACAAAGTGGAAGTCACTGAAAAAGAAACCACAGAGGTCAGTAAAGGTCATAACGTTTTCTCCCAGTACAGAGAAAACTGGTTAATATTCATCGGAATCTTTTGTGTTTTATTCCGTATTCAGCCCGGGACCAGAGGAGACGGAGAAACCCCAACTTCCAGTGACTGTGTCAAGGCTTAATTCCACTCTCTCTCTCTCCTCTGTCTTTTGTGGAAACACATTTCTATTCATGAAGCCAATCCTCCATAGTCATGACACTGCATGCTTATGTTTCTTTTGTTAAACTCCAGCAAAATGGTAATTAAATTGCAACTGTGAGCTTCCATTCCCTATGCAGCCTTAAGGAAGCCTTTATCTTAGCAAATGACTGACAGTTAATTATGAAAAAAAACAAAAGTCCACCCACACCTTCTGCTTTTCTGAACATCATTGTTATGTTTCCATTGTTAATGAGTTTAGAATTAACCGGATGGAGCGACTGGAGACTGAGGCTCCTGCTGGCTCCGATTTTACTGCTGAAAGGGAAAAAACAGCAAACCGAACGTACGTTGGAGCGCACGGTGACGTCTGTGTTTGCTGCATGCCCACTAGGAAAACTGGGTGGGTCATTTTCTACGTGGGATTATCACAAGGATTTCTGAGACTTTTCTATATTCTATATTAAGACAGTATTACTTTACTCTGAGACTTTTCTAATGAAAACTATCAATCAATCATTCAAGTTTTATTCGTGCGGCATTTTTCCTAAATGAAACACAACTCAACGCCGTTTTCAGAGACAATCGACTGACAAAACACAGGATCAGTCATGAAAAAGGTAATAAAACAAAGAAAAACAGCAGGAAAGATCATAGTGACCACTGCCATGCAAAGTCTGTGCGCTCTGGCATTCCTGGTTCTTGCATTTTCACGATGACCATACGTTTCAACTCCAAGACTTTAGATGGCGCTGCAGGACAAAGCCGCTCTTAACCGCAACCAAAAAACAAAAACAAACATGACAGAAGGTGCTTCTGGTTCGGTCACCCACAATTAAAAAAAAAAAATGGAGGCAGTAAAAAGCGAGTTGTTGATTAACGAAAAGGAGGATTTGTTGTTGCACTGGCTGCAAGATAAAAATGTTGTTCACAATTTTTTGTTTTTTCTCTCCCTATTTTCCTCTCTACCTCTTCACTTGGCCAATTGTTGATGAACATGTTTATGTCACACAAACATCGTCCACGTTTTAAAAAAACCCAGCATGACCACATGATCAAACCCTGAAAAGCAGCCTTTACAGCAATTACGTCATGTTTTCCGAGCACTCGCTTCCTGTCACATCTGCATCCACGTTAAACACAAACCAGCCTTAAACATCTTTTTTTTTTCAGTGACTTCCATCGACTATTTCAGGTGTGATATTGAAGAGACCAGAAATGTGATCAGCTGATTAAGAATAAACCGGTCACATTCGCCATGTTGTAATTCCGAGCAGGAAATGAGGGGAACTTCTGCAATATCTCAAACCTGACAGAAAAGAATTATGGCAATATGTCACTAAACCAATCCAAAGTTAATTAAAGATATGATTTTACAAATATTTGGACTTTACAAGAAAATTACAAGGAAGGAAACAATTGCCCTCTCAGTTTTCAGTATTCTGATGACTCAGATTTTGTCTGTAAAGCGCTCCAACCTAAAATCTGTTGCTGTATGGATAAAATATCCTGATCGATAGCAGTAATGTGCATCGGTAGCCTCCCACAGTGAAAATAAATAAAGGTTTCTCAGTGTATTTCTCTCCTGAGGGATTAAAAAAAAACTCCATTTGGCACACTTTGTTCTGTGCTACTTTGGCTCCGTCTGGCCCTATCCTCACTATAACCTTATAAATGGATTTGCTTTGTTGTACTTCCAACCCATTTGATACAGCGGCTGTCAGGGAGTTGTAGAACCGTTTCAGCTACATAGTTTTCCATGGGATCATTGATACAAAGGCCTTATTCACTTTGAAAAGTAAAAAAAAAAACATTTCTCTGTTCCAGCTCAGTTTACTTCAGCATTGTAGGTAGGTATAAGGTTACTTCCACTTGATATAGTTGATATAGGATCCCAAATTGAATGGCGATAGAGGTCAGGACCATCTTTGTGGGTCTGATGGTTGCGTAATTATTTGTGATTTATTTCATTTTTTGGTGAGGGTTTATTGGTAAAAAAAAATGCAGAGTAAGGCATACCTGGATGGAATTAACAGGATTTCCTCGTTTGTTTGATGTACACGACTCGTTCTCTAATCAGCTTATGAGATAAAGTACAGGAAGTGAGGTAATGCAGGCGCAGAATTTTTACGCTGATTGTAAATCAACAGATTGTTTACAAGTTTGACCTAAAATCGCAGAATCCAGGTCTGATATTTTGCAGATTTTAATGAGCGTGTGAACATACTGTTGTTTGCTTTCTTGATTTGATGTTCGGGCTCATATGTATCTGTGTTTTATAGTTGCGCATATATTTTTTGTTCTATTACTGAACTCTGGCACGCAGTTCTCATCTCCTGCAGGTTGCGGAGAAAAATAAAAGCGAGATTTGCTTATTATCTCTCCAACTGCTGCTGCAGTGAAACAACAATGTACAATCACTATCTTGGAGTAATGTTTCTCCCAAGTCATAACAATGGGACAATTTCCTCTTCCTGCCATTGTGCTGACAAGATGTGAATGCAGGCAAAGTCTGTCTTTATGAAACAAGACTCAGGAGTCAAACTGTGGACTTTTATCTACTAGGAATTGTAATTTTTGATATCAGAAGTAAAGCCGCAGGGCAGGATTCATAAAGCAGAACGCCAAATGTGTCAAAAAGGGAAAATATTGTCATGCAACCACGTTCCCTCATTCTTAAACACCTGTTAGCGTTTGTTTTGAAAAGGGTGTTACTGCGCTATTTCCTTATTCGCATGTCGGGGAAGAGATTCATAAAATATGCCATCATGCAAAATTAAGAGCTGTTTCAGTCTGGTGGTAAATTTCAGTGGTATGAAATCTAACTGACGTGACATTTTAAAATGTATTTTCCTCACATTGCGGCTCCTGTTGCATCACCCGGTCATTTGAGGAGAGAGAATCTCTCTTTGAATAGCCTCTCCCGAGGTTTCTTCCTTTGTCCTTATATAATAAGGTTTTTAGGGAGTTTTTCCTTGTCTCCTTCAAGAGCTTATGGGTTGGGAATCGCTAGTGTGTGGGTCTGTAAAGCCCTCTGAGACGTTGGATGTGATATTGGGCTTTACAAATAAACTTGACTTGACATGTTCAATCAATAAATCTGATATTTAAGCCCACTCATTTGATCTATCAGCTTATTTAAATGAGTTTTGATCCGATCTCGCACACATTCTCGTGGCACCACGCTTCTTCCTGAAACCGCATCTGCTGCACTCCACAGCACACCTCCCGTGCACCATTGTGTGTAGATATGTGCATTATAGTAGTGTTGATCTCTTAAAATGCGGAGCTCTAAAGCAGAGAATTTATGCTTCCTTTGTCGATTTGTCAATTTCACTTTGACACCAGAGGAAGCCGTATGACATGTAGCACTTAAATTTGAAGTTCATCAATACGCTGATTTTGATTGGTTTTTACCTGTGACACACCTTACAACACTATATGAATAACAGAACAATACACTGATTAATGTAAGGAAAGCTTTATGAATGAGCTTCAGTTATCACAGTGCTTATTTAGCATTTAGCATGACACCATGTAGTTACTGTGATTTTTTTTAATTTTTTTTTTATGAATCTCGCTGATAACCTCGGGCAGGTTGGAGCTTTAGTCTGTGCCCATAATAATCCATTACCCTCTAAATTTGTTCCATTATTCAGAGACATTTCTTTGGCAGTAAAGATGCAGATAAATACTGCATATAAAGACAGCAAGCTAATGTTTTCTTTCCATGTCAAATGATGTTTAATTTAAGCTTGGCACCCGGGGTAGCAGCACTGGGAAATGCTTCAAGGGTGAAACAAAGATCGCCGTCCCCCAAGTCCAAATTCCATAACAGGTCGAGAAAGGCTGGATGTACACCAGGACTTGTCATAAATTACTAAAGGGTCATTAATATACTGTTGTCGTGCAGATTTTGGGGTCTTTTTGTGCTTTCCTCTGTTTCCTCTGTGTCCTACAGCATAATTCCCTATAATAAGCTTGTGGACAGGAGATGAGATATGATTCTTGGAATTAAAACCACATTTTCCACTTTGATCATCCAGTGTGTGAAGCACTGAAATAAGACTCTCTCCTTCTTTATCAAATGTTGCTCTCTCTCTCTCTTAATCTTTCCCTTGCTCGCTCGCCCCGCTCTATCTGTGCTTGGGGATTGCTATACAAGATGAAGAGTTAATGAAGAAAGCTTTTCACAGGAAGACTGGTAAACTCGGGCAACTTCATACTCTGCTTCTATTAATCGCATCATGATCGGCTTTCATGCTTTACAATGCCAATCCCCTGACCTAGTTAAGCATAAATATTTAACGTCGTTACTTCCAAACTCCTGAGAATACATCTGAAGTAATTACATAAGCGAATACACGGTGCAAATGAATCTGTGTTTTCATTGTTTTATGATGTTTCTAAAGTTGGATGAAGAGTCTGAGTCTTTTTCATTGTTCGCATGGTTTTATTTCACATTGTTTAGAGGGAATGTAGCAGTCACACGCACACATGAAAACACACAAAAACCAGTGCCCTGACTCCATAAACTGCAACCTAGATACAACATTGTCAAAAAGCCATTCAAGATGCTATCATCTAATATGGAGGCTGACGTGGGCTGGTGCTGGCGGCACGGTTATGTAAGCGGCTTTCTCAGGGACTGATAGCAATCCAACACACCCAGCAGGGGAGCAGTGGTGTGTATCTATGTGTGTGTGTGTGTGTATGTGAGCGCTGGGTGAGGGGTGGNGGTGGGGTGTGTGTGAAACAAATCACACATTCATTACACTCCATAATATTGCACGCAGTGTTTTGCCACAGGTACAGATAGATTCACTCCTTCATGCTATTTGATTTGCTAATATGCTAATACGCCGTGATTAGCAAAACACAAAACGAAGCTCTCCTTCGCTCAGTGAGGTGTTGATTGAGAGAAATCAACAGCCAGGATGAGAAATTAAAAAAAAAAAAAAGTCAGATTTTTAAGTTAAAAACTTTGAGCCGTTTTTTGTAGCTGTAAATGGTTACAGATATTTAAATCATCATTAAATCATAGCATCTGGTGTCATATTACAGGAAGGCAGGGAAAGTTCAATTCTGTATGATGCAACGACACATTTAACAATGAATTTAAAAATCACATTAGCTATTGGTTAATTTAAAGGGGACAAATTAGTTTTGAGAATTTGTGTTTTTCCAGTTTGGCATTTTGACTGTTTAAATACTGGAGTACCCATGAGCCTCGTGTCCGTTGCTATGGTGTCCACATTTAATTTAGAGCGTTTTTAGACTTGTGGTTTATTTGCACTTGTCTGAATCAGGGACTAAATTGTCATGATGTTGCATTTACTGCTCGGTTTGATTCAGTTTCAGACAGGAAAACAGCCGATCAGTGATATGAGAATGCTCTGCTCATCGGTCAGAAATGTCTAAGAGCAGGAGAAAGAAAATCAAAAGAGGAGAAAGAACCGGAGAATGGAGCGTAGAATCATGGAACCACATGCTAACCTTTAACATCTTAACCTGAAGATGTGTTAGGTACGATTAATATATTACTACCTTTTCAAAGCATCAGCTTCAATTGCTATGTCTAATCAAAGAAACTATTTAAAGGACCATACCAGCGATTGTGCGTGTTTGAGCCCAATATATATAATCTGTATACACAATATGTACTGACAACCATTTTCCAAAACATACTATTTTAGCGGGTAAATTTCAGATTTTTTGCCTCCTTTCCAGACCGCCATTGGTTTCAGTTTATTGCAGTACGCTGTTAAAATCAATTTGTAGAGACTTGAAACACGCTTGAGATACATAATCCATCACTGCAAACAACAAGTCTATTAGGTTTTTTATTTGTTGAAGTAACTTTATTTAACCATTCCAACATGGAGCTGCATGGAAGACGATGTATGTCTCCGCCAGGAAATATAGTCCCAGGAAAAGACAGCTTTTAATTTAGAGAAATTAAAATGACCGTGCCGTCTACAGTTGAGCAAAAGTGTTAAAAGGCGAAACATTGAATTTTAAGGTGTGTATCATCTGAACATTTGATTTTTGAAAGAATAAGGGATTTGAAAAAAATAACAGGAAAACTAAAAATATAGTTTTATGTTTATTAGTTTTAGTTTACCGTAAATGCTCTAATATAAACCAGTACTCAAATAATGGCTGATATCTAATTAGAGCTGGCCCTTCAGCCTGAAGACACAGCCAGGCCTCAACATGAAAAAAGCCGTAAACATGGAGCACGTCCCGTCCGGAGAGAGTGATGCTCCGCTGTCATCACCAACCTGGAAAAGTGGGTGAAGTGGTAAAAGCTGCCTGGAGGCATGTTGAAATGCTTCTCCCTTGTGGCGTGGTTTTTATGTAGTTATGCGTTCGTCTATCGGCAGTGAGACACGGTGAAAGCCGGCTACGAGGCTCTAGTTTCAGTTTCGCTTTGCATCCATAAACAGCTGTTGAAGGGATGCTCCTTACTTTCAGCATGGCACCACCCTCATTGCACCCAGATTGTTTTAAAGGAAACCTGAAGGACTCTATAACACAGCCATGGGAAACTTTGGTGAGAAGCATGGAGATTATATAGCTTAAAATTAGAAATAAAAGCCTGCCTCTAATAAAAGCCTGGTTCTCTGTGCAGTTGAGGGAAATAACGGCCCCACCCAATATTTGAGCATTTACAGTAGTTTTAGTTTTATGGAAATTGGATGACAGTAGCTTAACATGATTGTATGTATTGGGCTCAAACGTGCACAATCGCCAGTATGATCCTTTAAAGCTCATCTGAACAACAGAATAACTGTAAAATCTATGGCAATGTATCCTGCATCACACCTTTTGTGCTCAAGTTTAAGAATTTGATTACAGAACAAAGGCATCACTTCTCCTCTTAAAGCAGAAATGGTTTTTGTGTGTGTAGCTCAAAGTTCTTGGAATTTAATTATCACTCACTTAATCCATTTTTCCTGCATCTGTAACGCTGTAGAAAATTTATTAGGTGGATCTTTTAGAATAATGAAAATTAGAATGTGAGAATTTGTACATTATATGCCCTTTAAATGGATCTCAGCTACCTCAATGCAGATGAACCATTAGAAAACTATATTTATGAGATATAACAACATGTTATCACAAAATGCAGTGGCTTACAGCCATAAAAACATTTAGCTTTATTGCTACATATATCATCGTATGGCAGCCGTCCCTGAAGTCATTCTACCATAATGTGGCATAAACGTCCCTGAAACACATTTGCATATGAGAAGGATTATAAATGAAGAAAACAACAAAAGCCACAGTTATTTTCATTTCATTTTATTTAGGTTACTGTACAACAAAGATCAGATTTGTGCTCGATGACTTTCATCTCACACGAGAAGTGTTGCCCTGGACTTGTCCAACCGAAGTCATTTCTTGAAGGCGGATTTAAAGAAAAAAAAAAAAAAAANAAAAAAAAAAAAAAAAATCCTCTTGCGGCAGCTCGGTATGAATTGTGAACTCACGACACGTTTTGCAGCTGACATTTGAAGCGAGCTGAATCCTTGTCATTGATTTCAGGAGACAGCGCTGCTGGTATGTCAAGGCCAGGCTAAGGGTGGCTGGAAAAAGCAGCGGAGCCCTTGTTGAACCTGTTTCCTTGGGCTGAAAAACCTCAGCAAAACATAGTTAAGTGCTGATGGTGGGCATGCTGGGAAGTAGATCTGCCTGAGGAGAGAGGCTCTCCTCAGTGCGCTGACTTCTCTGCACTCACTTGTCCTTCCTGTTTGTGCTACAGCGCCAGAAAATCAGGAATTTCAAACTTTTATGATCAAAATCGTTCCTGCTGACTGTGTGTAGGCGTCACATTTTCCTCTTAATCCAATTTGGGAGCACAGTCGCCGTTGTTTACTGATGAGGGTGCCAGCAAAAGTTGAGATATTTGCAGACCTGCTTTAAAGTCTAATTTTAATAAATTTCACTCCTCCACTGACAGTGGAGATTAAACCTTTTTTAGAAGTTCAGAATCCTTTATTCGCCGAGTACAAAGAATTTCTCTTGGTGCAAGCGTCAACATACTGCAAGTACAACAAACAGAAAAGCAAAACTGTAATGAGATGATTTAAGAAATAATAATGTAAAAAACATCAAAATTAAATGTGAAATACAGTATATGCATCATGCTCGATGAGTCCAGTTCTGTGAGGGAGGGGAGCTGACTGTAATCTGTGCTTAGAGTGTGATGATGCAGAGCAGAAACAAAGAGATGGAGGATGTGAAGGCAGATTCGATGACGGCTGTGGAGAATCTGATGAGCAGTCTGCAACAGCCTGGAGTTCTTAAGTTGTCTAAGGAAATACATGTGCTGTGGGCATTTTTTTTTTTTTTNATTTTTTTTTTTTTTGGTGATGTTCTTGTCCCATTTGAGGTCCTGATGGATGATGGTACCAAAGATTTACTGCTCCCATTTATTACCCGTGGAGAGAGCGGGGAGGGCTTCCTTCTGAAGTCGAAGATCATCTCAGGTTTTGTGTGTTTAGCTCCAGATCGTTATGCCGCGTTCCAGTCAAAGTAGGATGTCAGAATTCCCCAGCTGAAAATTCCAACATCTGACCTCCAAGCGTTCCAGCACCCACAACGCCAAATGTTAACAAAAAAACATGGCTGAAACATTCGTTATAAACACTAGCTTTATATAATAAAGTTATGTATGTAAACTGATGTCAGAATATGTCGCCATGTTACTAGTTAGTTATCTTTATCCGATAGAAAGCTAACGAGCAACACATATTTTGAAATCAGTCTACATACATAACTGGTTTTATTTTGTAATTACACAGACATGGATGTTTCAAAAATGCAGGAGCTGCTAGTAGCAGAGGTTCATGAAAACAGGACTCCATGTGACCCCTCAATAAATAAAAAAATAAAAAAATCATCCAGACAGCCAGATGACAATTCTTAGCATGAAATCTCACAAAATCTTGGAAAAGAAGAAACACTTTCCCAGAAGGCACAGAAAAATTCAAGCGTCTGACTATCTCCTCTTTCTTTATTGTTGCAGCAGAGCAGCAAACACTGCAACTCCTCCTCACGGAAATCATTAACTATTTGTAAACTACTATGAGTTTTTTTATATACTGCCTCAGGATAATATCTGTTTGCTGCGGGAGAAAACTGCACTGAGTATAAAAGCTCCACAGATCGATTACGTCTGTCAGAACGTCCATGTGGAACGCATAACCCTTCATCACAGTTTATCATAAGACCAACCACGTAAAGTTGATACGTTTGATAAATTTATTATGGGAGGTGTAGTTCATGAAGGTGAGAGATGAGGTCTCCCACCTTCATGAACAGCTTCCTGTTGGTCTAGAAGTTCTGATCGAACACTGAGCTCTCGGTTTTTTCCTCCCTGCAGTGGAAGAAAACTGCATCAAAGAAATGAGTTGAGCAGGTGAGATCTCTGTGAAATGAGACTGTTGTTAATTGTGCGGATTTGAAGAGAACTTGCTAATCTTCAAGTGGCTCTGTTCAACCTCATATCTTTCTGTTGAGCAAAAACGCTGAATAAATCATCATTACAGCGCACAATGCTAAGTCAGGAGAACTCTAAGTAATGCTTTGGCATCAAGGTTTCTTGTCATAACCCCAATAAATTTCAAAAAACGAAAGGCTGGTTTGTGTTTAACGTTGATGCACCAGCATAAAGGAGGCCGAAGGCTTGTTTTATGCTCTATGCATCTGCGAGGGCACATGCGGCTGCAAGGATAAATTGACAAAATGCGTAAAAACCTGTCGCATAGGGTCCACGACACCTTTTCACCTACCCACACACATCCCAGATTTTGTAATTATGCAGACATGGATGTTTCAAAAAATGCAGGAGCTGCTAGTAGCAGAAGTTCATGAAAACAGGCCTCCGTGTGACCCCTCAATAAAAAATCATCCAGACAGCCAGATGACAATTTTTAGCATGAAATCTCACAAAATCTTGGAAAAGAAGAAATACTTTGCAAGAAGGCACAGAAAAATTCAAGTGTCTGTCTCCTCTTTCTTTATTGTTGCAGCAGAGCAGCAAACACTGCAGCTCCTCCTCACGGAAATCATTTGTCCATCCAACTTATTCGCATATTTAATGCGCTCTTCTAATTATTCGATTAAAGGAAATAAGAATTAACTGTTTTCATCCACTATAATCGCATTTCGTTCTTATGCGAATAATCAGTTAATCCACCTCTGCCAAGCGCATAACTTTCAATGTGAATTTTGGAGTTAATGTGAATTATGTTATGCGATGCGATCCTGTAGGCATGAGTTTTTAAGCAGTTTGGTACTCCATTACCCGTGTTTCCTTTCAGGCTTTCTTATGCACATATTTAAAATTTGCATAAAAGTAGGAGGATGGAAATGCAGCTTATGATACTATGTCCTGTAGGCGAGTTTTTTGATATACTGCCCCCTACAGTTCAGGATAATATCTGTCTGCGGCGCGGAGAAAACTGCAGCAAGTATAAAAGCTCCACATTCCAGATCAGGTTGTCTGTAAGAACGTCTGTGTGGAAATCATAATTCAGCCTTCAGACAAAAGACTAAGAACTGTATCATCCTTAGGAAATCTCTTTTGTCTTTTGTACTTCCTGACCATAATTGGTCCAAATATCACATGGTTACTTACATCCCCTGTGAGGAATTAGCCATGTGATACAATTTTACTGTCAACATACTTGAAGTTTGTCTTGGACCACATGTTAGGACACGTAGGATCATATTTAGATAATATTTGGATCAATTATGACCAGGAGAGAATCAGAAGTAGAAAAGACAAAAGTTCTCACAAGGAACACAAGAAAGAACCTGAATCACCGCATTTTAGCGTCTTTTTTTACGATAAAGTTCTGCTTCCTATGGGGCCTTTATGCTTCGGCTGGTAAAATGAAAGTGTAACGTATGAATGTATGGATGTAAAAGAAAGCAATTTAGATTTATTGAGTCTCTTTCATTTCAAAATAAAATTGAAAAACCAAAAGTAAGTACTGTAAATGCTCTATTAGTGGCTGAGATCTTTTTTTTTTTTTTTTTTTTTTTTTACCTCAACTGCAGAGAGAACCCGGCTAATATACGACACAGGCTTTTGTAAGAGGCGAGCCTTTATTTCTAACTAGTGCAGTGTCTGTTGAAAATGTGCCTGTTCGGACCGGATCGGACTTTATGGTGTGTGCCACAGCCTGCCATCAGTGCCTATGGAGCCGAGCATATGCTGCCATGCCTGGAGCGTATCCTGCCGCCGCGCCACATGGACTACTTTTTACCAGCACAGCTCAATTTGAGAACCGCTCATCCAAACAACTTCACATGCAACACTGCACGTCCTTGGGTCCTGAGCAATAAAACTGTCGAGTTTCAACTTCATACAGTGCTGGGTTCTGGAGATGTTGGTGTCACAGAAGGACAGAGATTTCTGGCTTTATAGCTAGATTTTGCAGATGGACAAAGCCATAACTGCATAAAAAAAAACATGCCACCACAAGGAAGAAGATGCCAGTGTGAACACGCCTCCGGGCATCTTTCAGAAAGCTTCATTTTCATCCACTTTTCCCAGTTGGTGATGCTAGAGACTGTCACATGCTCCTCGCAGGGGACGTGGCCCTGGCGAAGAGTGCGTGATGCTCCGCTGTCCCGGTGACGGCGGTGACAGCGGGCTCCACGTTTATGGCTTTGTTTCACATTGAGTCCGGTGCCTTCTGGCTGGAAGAACGATGGCTGGAGAGGTTTTTAAGCGGTTTGGTATCAAACATGGCTGCTGTCATCTGGTGGCAGCANACGATGGCTGGAGAGGTTTTTAAGCGGTTTGGTATCAAACATGGCTGCTGTCATCTGGTGGCAGCAGGAGATTTCTGGGCCAGTAAAAGACGAACACCAAACCCCCTTTATAAGAGACCAGCTTTTATTTCGTCCTGCTGACTCCGCCCCCCGGTTATTATTAGATACCGGCTATTAGTTGAATACTGGCTTTAAATGCAGCCTCAAGGGGGCACAAGCCAGTGTCCACCTTGTGCCGGTCCCAAGCCCGAATAA
>VXCM01009341.1:0-13415 GCA_014773175.1 Lucifuga dentata | reverse complement strand
GAAAATAACAAGTAACTTTACACACATGAACGCTTAAAGAGTTAAAATACTTTAGCCACACGTTAACACGCTGCCAACGCCCACGCCAAAAAGCCGACAACAACAGCGATCTTCATCAGAAAACAGTCTCTTAAAGCAGTGTGAAGTTCGGTANCGCTGCCAACGCCCACGCCAAAAAGCCGACAACAACAGCGATCTTCATCAGAAAACAGTCTCTTAAAGCAGTGTGAAGTTCGGTATCTTACCGGCTGCCTCTCCGGACTTCGTAGACAAATCGGTTCTGCACAGTTTTCCCGCAGATCTCAATACTGCCGAGAAACTTTAATCGGCGTCTTCTCCTAGCGCAGTGCTGCTAGCACGCCGCTTTGTTTACTTCCTGTCTCCTGTCACGCTGCGTGTCGCTCTTTAAATGCTCCGGCAGCGCTTAGATTAATTCTACCGGCATGTTCCATCTTTCAGCGGATTCCTGCCATACTTTATTTATTTAGTCAGTCACCATTCCATCTGTTTATGTGCACTTTTAATTTTTTAGAATTTTTTTATTTTCTCCTCTTCCCAGTATTTTCCGAAACTCCAGTTTGACTTGACAGTGTCGGTGTATCAGATCAGCTGTAGCAGATCTGTCCAATCAGAAACAGACTTCCAGTAAAGGGGCGTGTCTGTCAGATAACAGACTTCCTATAGGAGCGTCTCGTGATGAAGCTCCTCCTCCTCCTCAGAGAGAAATTAGAGTTTAGAACGATGAGATCAGATAATCCTTTATTCGTCCTACAGCAGGAAATTCCAGTGTTATAGCAGCAAAGAGGAAAGTTCAAGCATAAAAACAACAGCATCAATAATAAGTCATGATAATAAGTGAGCGGTAAACAAACTGTAATAAGTCCACAGGCTGAATGTGTTGAATTCATGTTATTGCACGTATATGTTGAACGTATTATTGCACATTGGATTCACGTTATTGTATGTAGGAATATTGGTATTGTACCGTTTAGTAAACATACCATGATGCTGAGTTTTGATTTCGTGTTGCTGATTGTAAAGTCTGACAGCAGCAGGAAGTAGCTGCGTATCTCTCCTTCTCATGCCGCCGTGAAGCAGCCTGTGGCTGAAGGAGCTGCTGTCAGAATGTCCTGCATGGCGGGACGTGTTGTCCATCAGGGAAGACAGCTTAGCCACCATTCTCCATTCTCCACCTCCTCCACTGGATGGAGGGAGCATCCAGGACAGAACTGGCCTTCTGAGCCAGTGTGTCAGGTTAACACATGGAGGACATGATTGGTTTCCGGGTCACGTGAGGAGCGAGGAGCGATCACATCAGATCACATCAGACCAAATCAGATCAAATAAGGAACTCAGAATGCACACAGAGCGAAGTAGCCTGCCAGAGAGACAGGCTACTTTACTCTGTGTGTTTGTGTAGCACTGTAGACTTACAGATAGCTAGGACCAGAGTCTAGGTTCAGAGGAGCAGTTTAAACTANGTGTAGCACTGTAGACTTACAGATAGCTAGGACCAGAGTCTAGGTTCAGAGGAGCAGTTTAAACTAGCCTCTCAATAATAACAGACCACAGACGAAGCGTAAATATGAACTGCTGGCTAATTTATATAAGGTAATTGATAGAAAACACATTACACACACACACACATACATACATACATAAAACATTTACATTTAAATTCCCTTCAAAACAACCAAAAGAAAACCAAAATTTACTGAATTTTAGTATTTTTTACTTTTTTTTCACTTTGGTCTGATTTAAACCTATTTTAGTTAGAGAAATAATATTCAGTTTAGGTCCTTTAAGTTGTTTGGATTTTCTCTATTTTCTCTGAGTCAGCTCGGTTCTAAGTTCTCATTTTATCTCAGTTAGGCCTATTTAAGTTTTAGCTCTATTTTTTCTCTTCAGTTTACTCAACCAGTGCAAAACCCTTGATAACACAACACATTCGCATTACCAATTTAACACAGATTAGTTGAAAATAAAATACAGCTTAATACAAAATCAGAACAGGAAAATATCAGAATTCCACAAATTGATATATAATCAATAACTCAAATTTCCACCATTCGGTGTGTAATCAATCTCTTTTCTTTTTTTTCTTTTTAAAAAAAAATAAAGTCTTTTTCAAGTCCAAATGACTTCCACTGTTGCAGTAAAACAGAAAGTTCAGTCCTACCAAGATGCAGGTGCGTGAATCAGTGTCCTTACCTGGAAGTTTACCTGAGTCCTGCAGCAGCAGACGCCCTTCCAGTGGGTTTTCTCCTATGGGTGGCTCGCCATCTGTATTCTTCACTCCAAATGTGCAAATACCGAGCAATCCTCCCGACTAAAACAAACCTGGCCTGTCGTACAACAAGCGCACGCATATTTTAGTCCCGCTTATTATAAAGAAACTTAATTACTTAACAAAAATAGCTTCTAGCACAGGTCAGTGGAAAATTACTCTGGACCGCACCCTAAAATGGCGGCGGCGTTCACCTTGCTTTACTAACAAGCTAAACTTGACTGCGCCCGTTACATGTAGCTTCTCTATAAATTCATTTTACACACAAAAATAAAATAAAGTAAAATAAAATAACCAATTACACAACACAAGACATATTCACAGTGTCTTAGCTTAGCTACTGGCAATATTAACCGAACATTTAGCTTGGGAAACAAGAAATTAGCATGCTAGTCGACAGAAAAAAAACGGTTTAACTCACCAAATCCTTGTTCCAGAATCAACAAAATCCGACAAAGTGGCAAAGATACAACACCAAATCCCTCAACAACGGAAAAAATGAAAAATAAGTTTACACCCTTCAACTTGCTTCTTAACTTTCTTTCCTTATCCTCATTTGTAACTTCTCTATCATCCGTCTCCTCCGATCTTTTTGCTCTTTTTTCTTCTTTCTCTCTCTCCAGCAAGCGGCGCTACGGTGACGCTGATTGGCTGTTACCGTGGTTGCGTATTAAAGGAACAGTACACAATTTATAATAGCAACTGAACTGTATAAATACTATGTTTAATGTCTTTTAGTTAATTTATCTTCTATTTATTTATTTTTTATCATTTAATCTTTTGAATTCATGTTATATTAACCTAGGTTACATTTGTGTGTGTGTGTGTTTGTTTGTGTGTGTGTGTGTGTGTGTGTGTGTGTGTGTGTGTGTGTGTGCGTGTGTGCAGCACCCCCTAGGATCACGTCTCTGTTGGAAGTCAGTAGTCAGGCTGTGTTGTGTGTCAGTGAAGGAGCTCCGCCCCCAAAAGTCACATGGTACACGTGTCACAGCTCACACAGGTACACACACAGAAAATGAGCTAAAATTTCAGCTTTGAAGACAAACAGATGAAACCAGCAGCATTGTTTCCTGATGTCTGTGTACTCATTTCATCATGTCGTCATGTCCTCATGTCCTTGTGTGTGACATTAAAGTCTCTCAGACATGAAGACATGTTTCAGACGTGTTTATGAGGATGATGAAGGAATTTTAATGTTTCACAGTTAAATAAATTTGTTTAAATTTTTAGTTTGACATTTTTTTGATAAAACCAGAGTGATGAATGCCATTACTTCCACGTGTATTTCAGATACTTCTACACGTTGGTGAAACTTTCAAAGTTGCAGCACAAACGTCTGAAGTTTAATTTATTTAAGATGGAAAACTACCAGAAAAAGTAAACAGCAAAATGAGAAAACTGTTTTCATTTCTTTGGGTTTTTTCCTGAAGGTGCAGTAATTTGACAGGCGGCTGGCAAAGCCAATCAGCTGCATCAGAGGGCGTGGCTCTGCAGGAGAACATCAGTTACTCTGAGGAGAAAGGTGTGAGCCAGGTAAGCTTTTTAACGGGCTAACGAGGAGGGTGACGGAGCCGATCTTTTTGTAATACACACAGTCACCTGCAGGGGGCAGCAACACATCACGTGTTTGTGACCTGCAGGTCCACAGCCTGCTCACTCTGCACATGCTCAGTTCACTCACTGCGGTTCGCTGTGAGGCTCGCAATGCCGCAGGACGACGAGCCTGGGACCTGCGACTGGTCAACACCTGTACGTACCTTTACTGTACTAAAGTACTACTGCCAAAAAGAATACGACTGCAGTACCCTGTACATAATACCACATAATAACACTTAGTATATAATACCACATAATACTACATAATACCACATAATACGTAATACTACATAATACCAACTGACATAATACATAATATCAATATATATATAAAATATACAATATATGATACATAGTACTAGTTTTTTGCATTAATGTACATTATAAAATTGACAACTACATGCTGTACCCCCCTAAAATCATCTGTCTGTGACACCCCCCCCCCNCCCCCCCCCCCAGCTCTCCTGTCCCAGGTTGCTGTGTTGGCAACAGTATTGGTGCTGGTTGTCATTGCGGTCATCTTCCTCATCATCCTCATCCTCCTCTGGAGAAAAGTTTGTATTCTAAGGACAAACATTAGTAGTAACAGTCGTCATGCCACAGTAGTCATGGTAACAGCAGTCATATAACAGTAGTCATATAACAGAAGTCATGGTAACAGTAGTCATGGTAACAGTAGTCATGGTAGCAGTAGTCATATAACAGTAATCATATAACAGTAGTCATGTAACAGTAGTCATGGTAACAGTAGTCATGGTGACAGTAGTCATGGTAACAGTAGTCATATAACAGTAATCATATAACAGTAGTCATGTAACAGTAGTCATGGTAACAGTAGTCATGGTGACAGCACTCATAAAACAGTAGTCATGGTAACAGTAGTCATGGTAACACTCATAACAGCAGTCATGGTAACAATAGTCATGGTTAACAGTAGTCATGGTGACAGTAGTCATGGTAACAGTAGTCATATAACAGTAGTCATGGTAACAGTAGTCATGGTGACAGCACTCATAAAACAGTAGTCATGGTAACAGTAGTCATGGTGACAGCACTCATAAAACAGTAGTCATGGTAACAGTAGTCATGGTAACCTAGCCATGTAACAGTAGTCATGGTGACAGCACTCATAAAACAGTAGTCATGGTAACACTCTTATAAACAGTAGTCATGGTAACAATAGTCATGGTAACAGCAGGCATATAACAGTAGTCATGGTAACAGTAGTTATGTAACAGTAGTCATGGTAACAGCAGTTATATAACAGTAGTCATTGTAACAGTAGTCATGTAACAGTAGTCATGGTAACAGTAGTAGTAGTGTTATTCTAATTTCATCTCTCTTCAGAAACCTAGTTATGAAGTTCGTTGGAAGGTGATCGAGTCGGTGAGTCCTGATGGACAGCAGTACACATACGTTGACCCCACCCAGCTGCCTTACAACGCCGCCTGGGAAATCCCAAGAGACCACGTGGTTCTTGGTAATCCTGCAGGACCAGTACAGACCTGATCTTGATGATTTTTAATCTTTTGACTACCTCAATAATCAGTAGTCCATTAATCCATGACCATATAGGGGCCGGGGTGGTCGGTGACCTGACCCCTGACTCCTGACCCCTGGTGGTGGATTTAAGTATTAACAATCTGTATGAGCTGCAGACATACCTGAATGTCACAGTTTTCACATACATCAGTTAATTCTGACTGACTCTTCCATCTCTTCTGTCGGAGTGTCTTTAAACCAGGGGTCTCACAGT
Source organism: Lucifuga dentata (assembly GCA_014773175.1). Taxonomy (NCBI): domain Eukaryota; kingdom Metazoa; phylum Chordata; class Actinopteri; order Ophidiiformes; family Bythitidae; genus Lucifuga; species Lucifuga dentata. The sequence goes on along the minus strand of VXCM01009341.1, from coordinate 7,776 downwards.
CAGACTACCTGAGGGCCAGCGGCCAGGATCGGAGGAAAAAACAAATGTTCCATGCAACTATGTCTTTCTGATATTTCTGTTGATTTCTAGCACTTGCTGCTACTGTCAGAGCTTCTGCTGACAGAGATGATTCATATTTAATGATTCATATTTAGCTATGTGGTTACTAGCTAATAACCACATAGCTGCTTCAACTGCTGGATCGCATTCTCTTTTTGCTCGGTGGAGGAGGTTTTGTTGCATGGCCAGAAGTCCCTCTGTCCCTCTCCTCGCCTTGGAATTTGGCATACTGCTTCATGTGTTTTATTAAAATGATAATAATAATAATAATATCTATTATTATTATTGTTATTATTATTATTATTATTAATTATAGGATTATATTTCTTCAAAACGGCCACTTCCTCCTTACAAATCAGACAGGTGGCAGACACATTATACTTCATAAAAAAATAAGCAGATATCCATTTCTCTTGAAAAAATTGGCGATGCTGCAGGTCCACTTTTTGTTTACTTTTAGAAAGTGACAGTTTGAATAAGCACAGGGCTCCTTATTCAAATCCCCAAATAACCTGCTGCATCTGACCAATCACAAGCGCTGATTGAGTCAAAACCTGAAGATTAGCCGACCGTTAGTGTTCACGCTGTAACTCCCTGAGTGAATGTTTTCATATTTCAAACGTAATAATGAAATTATGTGTTTTGAGGAAAAGTTAAATTGTGAAAACTTGTGCAGGCCGAACATAACGACAAACAATCAGACATGCCGAGGGCCTTCAACTGGTGGCTCGTGGGCCGCGTCCAGCCTGTGGGCTGGCGCTTGAGACTCTGCTTTAAATGCACCACGCAGATGCTGCTGTCTCCCTGCACACACCAGCCTGTCTGTCTCACCTGCTTCTATGCCCCTTCCCTTCCAGGTCGGGTTCTGGGTTCGGGGGCATTTGGTCGGGTTGTCGAGGCAACTGTCTCTGGTCTGCTTCACTCTGAATCTACGACCAAAGTGGCTGTGAAGATGCTGAAATGTACATGCCTGTCTGCCTGTCTGTCTGTCTGTTTGCCTGTCTGTCTGCTTGTCTGCCTGTCTGTCTGTCTGTCTGCCTGTCTGTCTGTCTGTTTGCCTGTCTGTCTGTCTGTTTGCCTGTCTGTCTGTTTTTCTGTCTGTCTGCCTGTCTGCCTGTCTGTTTGCCTGTCTGTCTGTCTGTCTGCCTGTCTGTCTGTCTGTTTGCCTGTCTGTCTGTCTGTCTGTCTGCCTGTCTGCCTGTCTGTCTGTTTGCCTGTCTGTCTGCCTGTCTGTCTGTTTGCCTGTCTGTCTTTTTGCCTGTCTGTCTGCCTGTCTGCCTGTCTGCCTGTCTGCCTGTCTGCCTGTCTGTTTGCCTATCTGTCTGTTTGCCTGTCTGCCTGTCTGTCTGTCTGTTTGCCTGTCTGTCTGTCGTGTGTGTTCATGTGTGTTTATACGTGTTCATGTTTATACATGTTCATGTGTGTGTATTCATGTTCACTTGTTTATGCGTGTACATATGTGTTTATACGTGTTCATACTGTATGTGTGCATGTGTTCATGTGTGTTTTTGCATGTTCATATGTGTTTATACGTGTTCATGTGTGTTTATGCGTGTTCATATGTGTATGTGTGTGTATGTATCTGTGTGTTTTCAGCGGGTAGTCGTTGTGAGTCTCTCATGTCAGAGTTGAAGGTCATGCTTCATCTCGGTCGTCATCTGAATGTGGTCAACCTGCTGGGAGCATGTACGAGAGCCGGTAACATGTTTACATTTATAAATATGTTTTTATTTACAAATAAACAGCTCTGACAGAGCAGCTCTTTCAAAATAAAAGCACTCAGTCCATCACATCTGTCTGACTGTCTCTCAGGTCCTGTCTATATGATCACAGAGTTTTGTCGTCATGGCAACCTTGTGAATTACTTGCAGCGTAACAAACATACCTTCCTCCAGACTGACACGCAGACCAAGAGGTCATCACGCACATACACACACACACACACACACACACACACATACACACCTCTGTCTATCTCTCTCTCTCTCTCTCTCTCTGCCTTTATTGAAAGTGTCTCTCGCCCTGCAGCGACAGTGATGGAGGTTACATGGACATGAATAAGGAGGAGGGCATTCAGTACGTCGCTATGAAGGAACTGAGTTATGCTGACATCGAACCTGCCATGTATGAGACGTTGCACACACAGCAAGGTGAAGAACATACAACACGTTAATCTGTTTCAAAATAAAAGCCTTACATATCAGCCAATCACAGCTCAGTACTGACTCCTGCTGTTCTCCTCCAGACCAGCAGGGGGAGTCACTCCTCCTCCTCCTCAGTGACTCTCCTNACTCCTGCTGTTCTCCTCCAGACCAGCAGGGGGAGTCACTCCTCCTCCTCCTCAGTGACTCTCCTCTCCTCAGCCTGCAGGATCTCCTCAGCTTCTCCTTCCAGGTGGCTCAAGCGATGGACTTCCTGTCCTCCAGAAATGTACGCTCAATACACGATCAATAATTAGCAATCAATACATCACTGATCAGTATCACGTGGATCAATATATCACAGATCAACATATCAATGATCAATACATTTAGCGTGTCAGCAACCCATGTTCTTTTTTTACATGTTCATAACTCGTGTCATTTGTGTTAACACGCGTGTTTTCTCAGTGTGTCCACAGAGACTTGGCGGCGCGGAACGTTCTGGTGTGCGAGGGGAAGCTGGTGAAAGTCTGTGACTTCGGTCTGGCCAGAGATGTGATGAAGGACCGGGACTATGTCGCCCGGCCAAACGTCAGCCATGCTGGGATTCATATCCTTCATAAAGGCACACATGTCACATGACACGTATGTTGACGTATGTGTTGGTGTTGCAGGGCTTCCTGCCGGTGAAGTGGATGGCTCCTGAGAGTATTTTCCAGAACATTTACAGCTGTCAGAGTGACGTCTGGTCCTACGGTGTCCTGCTGTGGGAAATCTTCTCTCTGGGTAACTAACAGGAAGTGAATCTGTGACACTAGGAACACGCTTAACCTCATGCTGTTATCAGTGATCAGTGAATGGACTGTAGGTGGTGTGATGTCTGCGTGTCTCTGCATGTTTGATGCGTGTTGTGTTGCAGGTGTTAGTCCGTACCCTGACCTCCCCATGACTCAGGAGTTTTACGCTGCATTGAAGCGAGGTCACCGTCTGAGTCATCCTGATCACGCCCCCCAGCACACGTATGAACACATTTTCAGTCCTCAAAGCTCTCAATTCATAAAGTGTTTGGATAAGCCTTAAAAATCATGTTTATATTATAACTCCGACCAGCAGGAGGCGCTGCAACGCTTTTCTGTTCACATTTTAAATGAAATACCCAGAATCCTCTGTGCTAACAGAAGCTAACAGATGCTAACCATCATCAATCAGGCTGAACACTGATTTGTGATCAGGTATGAACTGATGAGGCGGTGCTGGGACGAGAAACCTCAGGCCAGACCTCCTTTCTCCTCATTGGTCGTCTCCATGGGCAACATGTTGAGTGATGCCTACAACAAGGTAAAAAAAAACAAACTATGATGTCATAAATAATAAAGTGCATGTCATGTTCATGTTCTAAACAGATTATAAACACGTGTTTGTTTGTTGCTGCGGAATTTATTTCGTCATGTAGGAGTTTATATTTACATAAATATTTATATTTATATGAGAGTTTTCATTTATATTTAGAGTTTATATTTATATTCAGAGTCTATATATATTTATATTACATTATGTTTATATATTATAACAACACGTTGCTGCAATAAAGCTAGGGAGGAATGCTGCAGAAAGCTGCTGATAGTTTATGTGTAAGTTTTATGTAATTTACCATCAATGCATCTAAATGCAGCGTTTATTCCTAACGTGATGCTGCACATTCTGCAGCTCTGACACTTTAAGCTGCAGATTTAAATATTATACTAAGAACTGCATTTAGTCTGACACTGTCCATGTAGGATACACAACAATCACTAGTTTTTACCAAATCAAAGTGAAATTAATTTTATTGTAAACATCATACTGATTCATATGTTACCTAGCGAGTGTGGCAAACGGCCAGGAACACCACAAACATGTTCAGCAGTCCAGCCTTGCAGATGTCGCGTCATACAGCGTTCTAACCCAAGATTTCTGCATCACCAACTGAATGCAAGTCAGTTCCCGTTGCAAAAAAACGCAATGTGATGCATAAAGTTTGTAATAACTGTAATAACTGTAGTAACTGCACGGCTCCGGTCCGGTCTGGCTNGTGATGCATAAAGTTTGTAATAACTGTAATAACTGTAGTAACTGCACGGCTCCGGTCCGGTCTGGCTCCCTCAGCTGAGAATCTGTAGCTCTCATAGAGAACATCATCAGGAAAGCCCATGGATCTATTCTGTCTCTAAACTCTCTCTGAAGTAAATGTCGCACAATTCAGCACCCAGATCAGTGTGATCTGGAAGGAATGGTGACGCCATTTCCAAAAGAGTTGAGGCGCTTTTTAGTCGATTTAAAGCTGAAACTCTGAACATAACCTGGTCTGACCAGGTTATGTCTGCAGCATCAGTTGCCATGGTGATCCAGCCAGGCTAAAGAGAGCCACCTTCATGACACTGAAAAGCTTTAGGCCAACATACCTGCTAACATGCTAATCTGGCTGCTTGTACAGCCCTCAGGTTAGCCTCTGTTAGCATGTAATTACAGCTAAGTTTTCACAAGCAGCTGCAGACCGCTAAACGTCCTGCTATGTTACAGTATTTATATTTGCATTTATAATATATATTTATATTTACAGTGTTTATATTTCCTTTTCTCATTTTAATATTTGAAGTGGATAAATATTGAGCACACACATGAAAAAACGGCGATATTAGCTAACATACTGGGATTCACAGAGTTTCTGCTGTGGGAGGAAGCATTATATTTATACTTATTTAGAGTTTATATTTATATTTAGGGTTATATTTACATTTAGAATTTATTTTTAAGTTTTTAGTATATATTGACATTTAGTGTTTATATTTACAATCATTAAAACATTCAGTCCTTTACAGATAAACAAAAAAAAACAAAAAACAACAATCCTTTAAAAAAACAGAACAAAAAAACAAAAAAAAAAAANAAAAAAAAAAAAACAATCCTTTACATGTAAACAGACTGAAGTGTTTTCATCCTGGATTAATTCATTTTAATTTAATTAATTAATTTAATTAATTTTCTGTTAGATCATGTGAAATTTGAGCTCTAAATGTTTTTGTTTGTATGTTTTTTGCGTGTTTTTGTTTTTGTGTGTTTGTTTGTTTCTTTGTGTGGTTTTTGTGTGTCTTTATTGTATGCGTGTGTGTGTGTGTGTGTGTGTGTGTGTGTGTGTGTGTGTGTGTGTGTGTGTGTGTTTTCAGCGGTATTCCCAGCTGGCTCAGAACTTCCTGTCTGGTGAAAATGCCACCTTGCTTCAATCCAGACCTGCTGATGAGCGTGACAGACAGATGGAAACACACGGTATCAAAACCCCTCCCACACACAGGAAATTACATCATCACAAAAGCACATGCCACACCTCCAAATTCTTCACTTCCTGTCAGTATAAACAAAATGTGCTGCAGTTTTTCATCATTAATGAGACAAAATTTACCTATCAGCCCCGAGCAGCTGTCACTCATCTGATAGCTCATTCCTCAGCCCCTCCCTCTTTTGCAGGAAGCCACACCCCTCAGGTCAGTGTTCACCAATCAGAGGTGGAGCCACAGGAGGCAGGTCCCTCCCCTGGTACCCACGCCATCTCCATCAATGACATCACCATAGAAACCAACAGTAGCTTTGCGCTGGATGCAGCCAATCAGAACGCAGCAAGGTAATACCTGCAGGAATTTATTTTTAGTAAAGTTTGACTTGATTATTTTTATTTACTACCACAAAGTAACTATTTCCTAACATAACCTAACATATTAAAAAGTAACTAATATCATTAAATGTAACTAGAAAAGGTAAGTGAAAGTAGTTTCCCATAAAAAGTAACTTAAAGTAATTGAATGAATTAAACCTGTTAACCCTATTAAAATAAAAACATTTTCTTTGATAAAGGAAAAAATTCTCACATTTCATAAATAAAATCTGTTTCCATATTTTTCACTCAGCTTATAATTTTATTTTTAGTAGTTGTTTGTTTTTAGATTTTTAAAAAAGTATTTGTGTTTGTTTCCTGTCCTGCAGCTCTCCACTCTTAGAATCTGTCCTGGACTCTGACTCCCAGAATGCACCGGGACCACAGGAAGTGACATCAGCAGAGGGTGGACAGGAAGCAGGGGGGGAAGAGGAGGAGGAGAGCTGTATGTGAGGCAACTCTGAGGGTTTAGTAAACCCTCACGATGCTGCGCCCTCCTCAGAAGTTCCTCTGAGCAAGGCATCAGGCTGTGGGTGAGTTTAGCCCTCAGCGCTGCCTGTGGGCTAAACTGGGCTAAAAACTGGTTTTTATGGCTCTAAAATTCAGACAAACAAACAAACTAAATGACTTCAAACATTCAGTTTTTATTTTTTATTTTTTATTTTATAATATATTACATCTGCAGTTAAAACTTTACAGAGGATTTGACATTTTCCATCTTTTTAAAACTTTTTTTACTGGTGACCCACAGCGGGGTCACAAACCACAGTTTGAACAACTTCATATCCCATCATATCCCAGCATGCTTCACTTTCTCTGTTTACATGTTTCTAAGAGACAAACAATAAACAAGCTCATTTTCTGTCTTTTAATATCAGAATTATTTCATCATTTTCCAGGACGTTTTCATATTTCAGCGTTAGAAAAGATGTGAATACAAACAAAGATGAAAGCTGATAAACTTAATGAAAATCAAATTTATTTCACTTTTCCATGAAAAAAAAAATCAATAAATCATTTAACAAACTTTAATTCTGTTACTGAACCTCCAGCTTTATTTATTATTTTAACTTAATAAACCAGAATCTGACCTTTGACCCCCTAAAGTCACAACTAATAAACAATATGACATGAAACATTTTCTACTAAATCCTTCAAATAATCCAGAAAAAATTTTGAATTCTTAAATTAAATTGGTCCACAGCAGATTTTATTCTCTAAAATTCTTCACTTTGTTCTGTAAAGTTGTTTGGTTTCATAAAGTTCTTTGTTCTTTAAATGTTTTGATCCATATTTCTCTCCAGCATTATCCAATCACATCTAGAACGTTCTCTTTTGGACACGGTTCTGAAAAAGTTCACAGAACATTCTAGACTAGTGAAAAATGAAAAAGTTATTTTAAGAACCTTGAGGGAACGTTCCACAAAGGTTCTCTAAAGGTTCACGTCAGAGCAGGAAGGAGGAGCCAATAGAGGGCGCCGCGCTGATTAACGGTACAACACGTGTAAACGTATGAATAAATGCATTCTGATTTTACAAATGAAGATGACAGTTTATTTTATTTTTGTTTATAATATTTTTATTGTGCACAGTTACTGTCTGATGTCACAGCTGTTTCCATGGTGATTTGAACTTGGAGGGGGTGGAGTCCAGCAAGGAGGAAACTTTTGTATAGCTAAGATTTTCATGAAAATGTATCTGCTGAAATTTAAAAAATGCTAACACACTTGCTAACATGCTAGCTAACGTGGTGATCCATCATCTGTGACTGTCAATCACCATGACGACGCTCCAATTAAAATCAAGAAAGAGAGAGAGAGACAGATGGCCAAATTCTAATCTGCGGGGACTTCAATGCCAGAACAAGACGAGAACCTGACACCCTCAGCA
>VXCM01009340.1:0-13237 GCA_014773175.1 Lucifuga dentata | reverse complement strand
CTCCCGGCGCAGCAGTCCAAGATAATGCAGGCGTTCCTCCAATGCCACATCTACATAATCTGTACTATTACTATGTACTAGTATTATTATTATATATGTACAGTGCTGTGAAAAAGTATTCGACCTCCTCCTGATTCCTTTTTGTGTGCATCTCATATTAAACTCTGTCAGATCTTCAACCAAAATCTAACATAAAACAAAGTCAACCTGAGCAAACACAAAGTTTTAAATGAGAATTGTATTTATTGAAGCAAAAAGATTATGAAATACCAAGAAACTATGCAGGCTGCAGATTTTACATCAGGAAACAAGTGATTAAAGAGGCGCAGTGAGTTTGGGAGGCATACTCATGGACATGCATGTGTGTGTGTATGTGTGTGTGTGTGTGTGTGTGNCACCCCCACCCCCACCCCCATGGTTCCATAGAAGGGGCTACGGAAAATGACATCACATAAAATGACATCATATGGAAGGCAGATTATCAAACTGAGCAGCACGTCAGCGGTCATTCCTCTTTTGTACGTCAACATGAACGGTCACGATTTTGTTAGCAGCACAAACACCATGGAAGTGAACTCCAAGACAGCAATCAGCGACCTGACCAGCAGGCTGCAGGATGAGCAGGCAGCTAATGCCTCTCTCAACCAGCAGCTCTGTGACCTGCAGAACCAGCTCCAGGCTGAGAGGACTCTCTGGAACCAACAGTCAGAGGGGATGAGGGCTCACCTGGCCAGGCTGCAGGCAGACCACCAGCTTGCTGTAAAGCAGCATAAGAACACCGTGGAGAAGTTATCAGCTCAGCTCCATGAGAAGTCTCAGAAGAATAAGGCTCTTGCAGCGGAGATCAAACAGTGTGAAGAGAAGAATGTGGGCCTTGCTGTAGACCTTCAGGTCTACAAACACCAAAAGATGGCTCTTCAGAAGCAGCTGGATGAGCTCAGTGCTGTTGTCAAGGCATTTCAACAGAAGGCTGAAAAATTTGAGGAGATCACTGTCAAGCAGAAGGGGACTGTGAAGACCTTCTCAGCTCAGCTCCATGACAAGGCTCAGAACAGTAAGACCTCTGCAGCAAAACTCAAACAGCAGCAGCTGAAGAATGTGGACCTTGCTGCGGACCTTCAGGTCCAGAAGGACCAAAACACGGTCCTTCAGAAACAAGTGGATGACCTCAGTACACTCGTTGAGGAGACCCAACATAAGGTCAAAGAACTGGAGGATTTCATTGTTGAACAGGAGAAAGAAACTGTGGAGAACTTCACAGCTCAGCTCCATGAGCTCCAGACCCTTGGTCTACACCTCCAGGTCCTGAAAGACAGTGAGGTTAACCTAAAGCAAAAACTGGATGACGTCAGGACCCATGTCAGGAAGAGTGAGCGCAAGGTGACGGAGCTCCAGAAACAGAAGGAGGCTCTGCAGAAGAAGTCCTCAGACAAAGAGAGGAAGCTGAGAGAGAAGCTGAGGAAGGCCAACCAGCAGAAGGGGGAGGCATTGTCTTCTCTCAGCAAAACAAAAAAAGAGCTTCAGGTCGAGATGGATGTGTGTGAGGACCTCCTTGATGAAAACGAGAGGATGGAGAGAGAGCTTCTGGCAGTGTATAAGGCCAAGATGAAGAAGAAGTCCAGCTGGAAGAAGTTCTGCAGCTTCTTCACTCCAGCATGTCTGAAGAAGAAGGAGGAGAAGGAGCCGGAGGAGGAGGAGAGGGAGGATAATGATTTTGAGGTGTTGTTTAATGTCAATGTGTGGGACCCCCTCACCTAAACCTCCTCTCTAAAAAACAAACCTCTATTCTACAGAAGCGCTGAGCTGCCATGGTGGAGAAAAAAATGTCGCTGTAGTTTTTCATTATAACAAGAAAGTTTCACATTATTACATGATTGTTTTCTCATTATAACGAGAAAGTTTCTCATTTTAATGATAATTTTCTCATTATAATGTGATCATTTTCTCATTTTAATGTGCTAATTTTCTCATTATAACGTAATCGAGATGTGTTTATGTGTAACAACAGGCTGTCTTTACAGAAACTAAAGCCCCGCTTCTCCGTTATCACCCGACAGAAATACATTCCTGATGGAAAGATAAATGCTCACGCAACATATCAGAAGTTGATGATCAGCAAGTGAGAAACTTTCACTTGCATAGAGAAACTTCTGATATGTTGTTTGAGCGTTTATCTCTCCATCAGGACTGTATTTCTGTCGGGTGATAACGGAGAAGCGGGGCTTTAGTTTCTGTAAAGGCAGCCTGTTGTTACACATAAACACGTCTCGATTACGTTATAACGAGAAAATGATCACATTAAAACGAGAAAATGATCACATAACGAGAAAATGATCACGTTAAAATGAGAAACTTTCTCGTTATAGCAAGAAACTACAGCGATATTGCTTTCTCCACCATGGCAGCTCAGCACTTCCGTACTATTCATACACACACATACATATTTAAATTTTAAAAAATATATATCAATAATACTTTTAAAAACAAAGTTCTCTCTGTGGTTTTATTTCTGTAGTTAAGCAGCACAACACTGACAGTTTATGATATGTGGAGCATCAAAGACCAAATAATCCAGTTTTGTTGGCTCTGTAGTGAGTTTTAAAAAATCTCTGTAAATTTGTCAATGTACAGGTTTCTCTATTTTTGCTTTTCTCCAAATTTCATGTTTTTATATTCATATAAATTGTTTTTTTTTTTTCCTGAAAAATAAAACCAAAAATCAATTAGCTCAGGGTTTAGACATGAGGCCTGTAATGAGCCAATGTAATTTAGGAAATATTTGGGTATTTCTGTAGACACATGGCCACTCACAAGCCTCCAGAGCAGCGGTTGCCAACCCGTGATTGACGGGTTGGCGATTAAGAGTTAAAAATGATTTGCTACTTTCCACCAATCAGAGCTCTGATGACACAAGACCCATTCAGTAAAGTGAATGATTTTCTGTTGGATGCTGCTCGTTAACAATATGCTTTAAATGTTCTGATTGGTTCAATCCCGTTCCAATCAAATCTTCAGTCAGGGTAGCATTTACCAGGTTAGCTAGAGGTCAAGATGGAGGAGAAACACCAAAAGAAGTCTAAATGTAGAACTTTCAATCTGAATGGGAACGTGACTTTTTGTTCACTTTAGTCAAAGACAAACCCGTCTGCCTCATCTGTCACCAAGCTGCTTCACAAAAAAATAAATAAAATAAATTATAATAATAATAAAAAGACAAAAAAATCTCCACCTCAAGACACGTCACCTAGAAGCACCCAGCAAAGTCAGCGCTGAAGGCCCAGCAGACCACGTATTGTTAAGTTATTTAAACTAAGAACATCCTGAAAGAAGCTCCATCTTTTATTCTATCATTTTGAAGTCTTGAATTCTGGGAGGCGCTACAGAGCACCGCAGGCAGCCAAAAAGGTTTTTAGTGATCTTTAATCCCAACTGCCATAAATATCCTTAACTCTGCAAAATGACCACTTACTCTTGCTCCATTGACCAGCACTTGTAATATTTCTTAGCACTTATAATTTTTTACTCTAGTTGTATTATTATTCTCTCTCCTGTCTTCTCTCTGTTATATGGATTTTAACTATGTATGAAGTGTGCTTGTTCTGATTTTTAAATGGTGTGCCGAAGACGCATTTCCACCTATGGTGGATAATAAAATTCTATTCTATTCTATTCTATTCTATTCTATTCTATTCTATTCTAGTAAATAGATTCAGGAAAATACCGTTTATTATAGTATTACAGTACTATTATAGTATCATAGTTTATTATTATATTATTATAGTATCATGTACCATGGATTACTTTAATAATTTAAACCACGATGGACATAATTATTTTTTGATGGATGATGGATATTCTAAAAAAAAAAAAGTNTTTAAACCACGATGGACATAATTATTTTTTGATGGATGATGGATATTCTAAAAAAAAAAAAGTCTATATGTGAAAGAAATATGTTTTCATTTTGCAGATTATTTGGAGAAAGAGTGGATGCTGAGAAAAAGTGCATTGTACGAATGAAAAATGTTTGGAGATGTAGCTAGAACTGGAAACTGGGGACAGGGTTAAGGCAAGACATAAATAATCAATCCAAATCATAATCAATCCAAAATTGATCCAAATCATAATCAATCCAAAAACAAAAAAAGATTTTATCATCCTTTTGCTTTAGTCCGGAATATTATTAGAATAAGACATATTTAGTTAAGGCTTGTATCAACTAGTTGGTGATTCAGTACATTAAAAATGTATTTGGGAATATAGAAAAAATGGTACATGTAATGATCATAATCCCACGCTGAGTTATGGAGACACATCAGCATCAACAAGAAAGTAACAAATACATGTGATAGAAAAAAATCAGAGTTTTAAATTATCGAACATATGAACAAACACCAGACCAGACATCACGATTTTGTTTTCAAAGAGGTTTACTGAAAGAAACAGTTGCTGTTCTAGAGTGTTCATACCTGGACTAATTTTTACCCTGTTGTTGGATTAAACGGCCCATTTGAGGAGGGAGAATCTTTATTTGAATCACCTTTCCTGAGGTGTCTTCTGTTTTTTCCTTGTATGTTAAGGTTTAGTTTTAGGGAGTGTTTCCTCATCTTCTTAGAGAGCTTGTGCTGGGTCGGTAATCATAAATGTGGGCCTTTAAACCATTGTATGTGATATCGGGCCAAACAAACTTGACTGAAACGGTGATCGTTTGATCATACTGCATTGAATTGCATTGAATCCTGAATGTTTTAAGACAGACTTTAAACTATTGAAGATTATTACATTCACCCTTTAACCATTATTTTTTATTCCATTTGACAAATTATTACTAAGTTTGGCTTTTCTGCTCCTCCATGAAGTAGAGGAAGTGCTGCAGGAAACCGATTGGAGTCCCTCCTCACTGCATGTGGTACGCTAAAGCTAATAGTCACCATAGGCGCACCAGCTGTTATAGATTTATCGCCTCTTATTAGCTTGTAGTGGCCTTTAAAGCATGTGTGGTTTGCTCTAAGTGGGATTAAGTATTATCTCCCCACAGGACGTGTACATTTATTTAAAAACCACATTTTAAAATGGTGAAAGTGCTGAACACTGCAGGTGCTGTAAGTCTCACAAAAACTCCTGCAGCGTGAGACAATGATTAACCAATAACACGATGAAACCAGAGCTTGAGTTTACTAAATCTGAGGAGTTGCTAACAGGTGAGCATGACATTCACAGAGGCAGATGAAGGAGAATGGATGGTTTGTTGAATGGAGGTCCAGACAAAACATTACCTCAGGACTTTAGGGTTTATTCTGATCAGAGTCTTTTCTCCGTGGCGCTTACAGACCAGGAGAGATCCTGATTCTTCAAGAGATGTTGGTCACTGCTCATTGGTAGAGATGTTGGATGATGCTCTCTAACAGTCTCTGAAAGTCAGTCTCTGAGCTCGGTTTACCTCTGGTTGTACTTGTGGATGTGGCTCAGCTCAGTAGGTAGGGACAAGCTGAGTACTTCCATAAAACAAGTAGTCGTTACGGATAACACACTTTTTACGAGCACAGGTACCATCTGAGTAGAATGTGTCAATATTCGTACTCTGAAGGAAACTCCTCATTGGGTAGCTGTGTCCACATTGTTCTGTGATAGGCCAGCCACACACACACACACACACAGACACTTCTGTTGTGTGTGATCGCACTTGCAGGAGGGTGTGTGTGTGTGTGTGTGTGTGTGTGTGAGGAACTCAGACGCGCAGCACAGCAGGTGAACGGAGCGCACAAGAGCGTGAGATCAGGTGAAAACTCACCATTTAAAAACTGACTAATCAGTCAGTTTTTAAATAAGCAGGTCTTAATTTTAGCATGTGGGTTTGTTTTATGAATATATACCGCCACATGTAAATAACGAAATATCACAGTAATGCCTTAAGGCTAACGCTAAGATATGTCGCTAACAGACGTTTATGAATAAAGAAACGTGGTTACACTGTGATATTTGCGCATAGCGATGTGGTACATCATGGCTATCGTTTATGAATCTGGACTATTATTAGAACAAAGTTCGATTCATTTACAAGAATCGGATCAGTCCGATCGTCCTGCGAGAAAGACCGGTTCATGTCTGAACCAAATCACTGATTCATTTGTCGGGGGCGGGGGGTCCACACACCTCCGTACTCTCCTGGCTCTCTCTGTTCTCATGGCTCTGCCTTCTGGTCATCTCCACTCAGTGAGCCTGTCTGTGAGTGCGCCCCCTGGTGGACGCTCACCTACGCTACATCAAATGCCAGTTAAGCAGTGTTTGTGCCACACAAACTAGATTCCTGAGCCAAACAGACATTAGTTTTTTGGTTGGAGTTAGAATGTGTTGATTAATCTCAAAGATGGGATGTTGTGAAAGAAAAAGTAGATAAATACATTAAATCTCGTTCATTTATACCAAGGACCAGAATGAACCGGAAGTCTGTGGTTCAGTTACAGCTGTGACGTGGATCACCGACTCATGGACTAAGAATCGAATCTTTGAATCGATGATTCGGTGAACCGGCCAAGCCTACATGAGAGGACTGACAAGAAAGAGAGGAAACAGGTCATCTCCCACACCTTTATGGTGCCACACCGCCATAATGCTTGATGCCACAACACTTTTTAGATCCCATTTTTCCCTCTGGCTTATGTGAAATTCATCATCATCATCTGTTGAGAGACCAGAGGGAGCAAAAACATGAAGGAAAGAGAGAGAGAGAGAGAGAGAGAGAGAATGACATTGTCCTAAAAATGCAAAGTAAGTGTTTGTAATCTGGCCAGGCCTCTTATCTGTGGCTGAGTGTTGCATCACTGCAGATGAAATGCATTTACTGCATATCCAACAGCAGCAGAGATAAAGTGGATCATTCACAGACAGAAAATGCCATTGTTATGAAGTTAATGACTGAATGAAGGCACTCGTAGCCACAGAATATGGAACCGTTCCATTTTGAAGTTTTTTTCGGTGCATGTGTACTCACTGACCCACTCTTTCAAGCATCTGAGTGTAGGAGTGTAGGAGTGTAGGAGTGTATCCATCGGTTTTTGCTTCATATTGTGAGTTGCAGTTNGAGTGTAGGAGTGTAGGAGTGTAGGAGTGTATCCATCGGTTTTTGCTTCATATTGTGAGTTGCAGTTGTTTTCATAACCAGAATAAATGGCTGAAAATGACTTTATTCTGAGGAAAATGAACCCTGATGTTTGCAGATACAACCAGTGTGGAGTGAGTTTCCCTACAACTGGAGCTGAATTTTATTTAGTCATGTGACCAAATTTAATCATTTTGTCACTCAGTACGTTTACATGCACATTATATTTTGATTTTTTTTTTTTTTTTGCAAATAAGGCTTATACATGGACAGAATTAATAGGATTCTGCAGTGACAGAATCCTATTCTGCTGAGGAAATACATGTGAAGATGTCTTATTCTGATTATATGTTTACCTGAATCAATCAATTTACAATCATACTGTCTGTTACCCAGAATAAGATTACTCCAATTTATGCCGATTTCAAGTTTGAAGAAAATGATTTATTGCCTCAATCTGAGTTTCATCAAAGTTTTAATGTGCAATATTATTATATCTATGATGGGAAAACTAAATAACATGGAATACAGATGGAATTGGGATACCTTCCTTGTCATAGTCATAATTTGGTTCATAAACCAAGAAAACTGTGACAGCAGAAGCTGAGTTTGTTGCTTCAGATGTGAAGAAGACGTGCTGCCTTCAGACGCTGAACAGAATGGAGCTACATGCTGAGAACTGTTATGGAAAAACTCTGCGTTGCATTATTGATCATGACTGTATAACCAGTTAAAGTTCATTTAGCATTTAGCCTTGAATGACCTCGTTAACAATGTTCTCTCTTATGAGAAACGTATATTCTGATAGGAATGTAGAGAGGAAAGCAGAGAGACGACCTGGGTGAAGGTCTTCTTCCTGATGGTGTCCTCAGAAAGTAACTCAGAGTAACTCTAGAGATGTTGGTGCCACAGACAGATTTCTGTCTTTATAGTTAGATGTAAAAGTTTTTAAATGATAAATAACAGTATTTTAGTGATTTCTCATCAAAGTTTCCACTGTTCTTCCTAATTTCCTAATAATCTCTGAACCACATACAGCTTCTCTACATGAATCTGGAATCATCTACAACTCATGTCAGGATTCTGGACAATTTAAATAAAATGTCTTCATTTTTACAGCTTCTTGCTAATTATTTTAAACCTGTAGGGGAAAATACTAACAGACATAGAATCATTTTATACATACATATGATACAAAACTAGTTTTACATGACTAGAAACACTGATTGTGTGTGAAAATCAGTAGTGATTCCACACTTTTGAGCGGTAGCGTGTGTGAAAAAGCTTTTAATCAAGCTTCATTCTCCTCAGCGTCTGTTATAGATGTTATAGATAGAATGAAACGAGGTTTTTCAGTGAAACAACACCTTCATCTCACACACACACACACACAGAGGTTTGACTTTTCAGGCTCCCACGTCAAGGCCACGTCTATGATCATATTAACATTTCCTCATCTTTTTTTCCGCACCATGCCTCATCTCTCAGAAATCATCAGCTCTGTGTTCTTTTTCGTGGATGGAGCTGAAGCAGCTTCCTGACACGCTCGCCGTGTGCACGAACGAACGGCTGCCAGACTGAATGGGAGGTTGATTACTTACTGTGGTGTCATTCATCTACCTCCTGAGTTTTCCCAATGCCTACAGGTCTGCTGCTTTCATCCTGTTTCCCCTGAGACTAAAGGGGAAGAGAGAGAGAGAGAGAGAGAGAGAGAGAGAGAGAGAGAGAGAGAGAAGATTGTGGGTAATAAGGAGACTAAGGAAGTTTTGTTTTTTTTTGTTTTTTTTTTAAGAATGTGTTTTTCCTTTAATGTCAGCTAATGCTGCATTCCAGTTACCTTGGAACTCGAAATTTTCCAACCTCCTACTTGAACAAATGCGTTGGAACAGCATTTGAACTTGAAGCTCTGATTTGGAAACTCAGATCAAATCCATCTAGCCCGACTTCAACGAGGATCACGTCAATCAACATGGCGGCACCCGTGGAAGCAGGCTTTGTGAATGTAAATAATCAGCTAACAGCCAAATAAAGTATTTTTTCTTGCGTGAAATTGAAATAAAGAGGTCAAAATACAAATACAAGTTACATAATACATTATAGTTATTATCTATAGTGTTTGCCATTGATATGTAAGTATGAATAATTTCAATAAATAAACTTTTGTGCACAAATGTTTAATAGTGTGATAATATCATTGTAACACCATAGATGGATTACCGCATGGGCAAAGTGGGCGTGTCCAAGGCTCTGGAGCTAATAGGGGCCCTTGGCCTTAAGATTTATTATTATCTTTTTTTCTTCTTTTAAATGTGTTAAGTATTTTTTTTAAATATTGTAAATGAGTATGATTATGAAATTGTTTGAATGTTTTATAAATTAGCCAGTTAGGCTAAATCAGGTATTGATGTAGGCTAAAGGTCAAAAGTCAGTTTCGCTGTTAAGATGGAGAAACACACGCCTAGCAGGTCAGCAAAGCGTAAACTCAAAAAAGAAAAAGAAGCTAAAGACTTCAACAAATACCCTCTGTTTCAACATGTTTCCCCAGAAAACAGGTGGAAGGTGATGGTGTTACTGTTAGCGGTTAGCTGCTAGCACTGCTGTCTGAGGGTAACCTGGATCATCCAGGTTATCGTGTGTCAGTAGGGTTGTCACGACTTTGTGTCCAGGGCCCGTGGTCGGGATAAGCTGTCCATGAATCCAACCAAACAGTCTGTAACTTTATTTTAGTTAGTATTTATTACTAACTTTATTAATTTTATAGTATTTATTGGCATTCAGCCATGTTTTTTTTTACATTTGGCTGGAGATTGGAAAACAGAATTTTTAATGGGGAAATTCCGACATCCCTCTGTGATGGGAATGCAGCATAAATCCCCTCCATGCTATCAATTACACTGAAGCCTACAGGCCTACAGGGGGCGCCACCAGTCACAGTAGTGGAGATAAGTGACAGTCAGGCCTGTGGGGATGTGGACGATGGCGGCATGAGTCACACAGAATGAAGTGTTATTGTTGAAGAAATGCTCTGAGGACACAGGAAAGCGCTGATGATATGCTCAGTGGAATTCTAGGAAAACGCTCGCACAGATGGCCGTTAAGTCTTCGTGTTTGCTTGTTCACCAAGCTATCAAACAAAATCTCACGTGTTCGAGCTTTGTGGAAATATGATTTTCTCTGTAGGGTTTATTTTGTGGTTTGTGTGTTAACAGCAGATTTAATCAGACCTAATTCTTTGTTTTAATTTCAACTAGAAAATCAAAGATGCTCAGTTCTCCACATTTATTTTAATAACAGAAAAATGTTTTGAATTTTAAAAATCTGCATCTGGGAATATTAAGACTATGAATTGAACGCTGAGTTATAAATACTGAGCTTCATCGTGTTACTGCAGCGCCACCTATAGTCCAAATAACATAACATTTTGCAAGTTTGCTTAAGTGGGTATAAACATGTTAGCCAATAGCTGTGACTGTTTTTGTCAAATGAGCCACACCCACAAGAACCTGGCAACCAATTAAAAGAAAATGATATATAATACGATAAATCAAATCAACCACGTTTTCATATTGATCCAAATATATTATGCATTAGATTTTGTGGAGAGAGGAAATAACTTTATTAAAAACTTCATGTGTAACCCCGCCCCTTTTCTGTGGGCGGGGTTACATCTAAAACTAGCCAAAATAACAAATGGCTTTGAGCTGCTGTAAATCAATTTTACCGCAGACTGGTGCTGCCATCCAGCTTGCAGTACTTTTATTTGTACTTCGCCAGTAAATACTTGCATAAACATGGACACATTATACATTTATAAAAATGTTGTAGTGTCCTCTATGAAAAGTGCACACTGATTTTTCACTAAAAATGTCTGGTGTAAAGAAAATAGGTTATTATATCAGGCTGACTAAACTGGAAGTAGTTTTTAAATGCTGCAGCTGCTTACCTTTAAACCAGTCTGGCATCCCAGAATCTTGAAAAATCTACATAAACTCCATATTGTTGAAATATGAGAGTCTAACAATCACATTTAGACCATTCCTTTTGCTGTACTTGTGATCTGCTTCAACTAACGCCCATGAAGATGTTTTCTCAAGTGAAGAGGTATGACTTGGACACCAGAAAATTTTCGTCTGTAACATGGCTCATGGCGGCCATTAAGCTTTTTCACACAGACTGAGTGCTCTTCTTCTGTCAACCAGGATCTTTGGAAGAAAAGAAGCCATTTTGGAGGATTCTAGCATAAGGATTGGCTATAAATGCCCAACCAGGCATCCTTTGAAATAAGCGCTGTCCATGTTGATTGATGGGGAAAAACTGACCAGTTAACAGGCAGACTTCCAGTGATTGACTGATCATTTAGCAATGAGATAAGCTTTCTGACGATATATGGTGTGTGTGTGTGTGTGTGTNGATTGACTGATCATTTAGCAATGAGATAAGCTTTCTGACGATATATGGTGTGTGTGTGTGTGTGTGTCGTCACACACATGCACACACAGAGGCCAGCTGTGGGCCATTAGCATAACAAAGGGAGGGTGAGAGGAGAGCCCAAAGTGTGAAAATTCACACTTACACACAAAACAGCTGCCTGACTGAGCACAGACTTTATAATGCATAACTAAAGCTAAAACAGATAAATACACATTTTATCTAAAATATCAGTTGTTTACCTAATGTTTTTTTTTTTTAAAGGCTCCCTGTAGCTTTTTGTTGAACTCAGCCTGAATAATTACTTAATAAATTTAGCCTACAGAACTCATTTTTATCCAGGAATTAGTCAGACTTGTAGCTAGAAAGCCAAAGGCAGCTTTTGGCAGTAAATAAGGTGTTGTTTCCAGCCAAGGATTACAATTTACATTTATTTACTGTGGTTTACTTATATTACTCTGGAACTGTAATATTTAGAGAGCAAATTTGATGATTTCCAAGAAACTAGAGACTCTGAGCTTTCAGAAGAGCCTAAGCTTATGTCTGTACACAAAGGGACTGAGGAGATATAGCCATTTTCATTGGATATGTCATTTTTGGACTTTTTTGTCCATAATCCAGTCCTCACTATCAGGTTAAAAGTTGAAAAGTTTTGGAGATTTGGAGACTTTTACATCATAACACAGATTTTATGTTTTATATGCAGCAATGCCTAAGTCTGCAAAGTAACAAGTAAATACGCCATCAGACACATGTAATGTGGGAAACTGCATTTCCCTCTCTAAAATAATTAATAATTAATGATTGAAGTTATTTATTTTCCACCTCTGAACCCTGGACATCAAATCATACTGAGATAATGATCCTCATAAAAAGGCTGCAGCTTATGAAATGAAAAGCTGACAGGAGAAGCGCTGAAGTCTGCAGTCGTTAAGTCGTATTATGTCACAGCGAGTGTGGACCTCCGGCGGCCTGAGAGCCCACGGTGTGGGACGCACCGTGACGTCAGGAACGGAGTGAGCGCATCGAAAAAGCCGGAAAAAAGAAAGTGTGGTGATTCATCTCAGCTCACATCAGATCAACAAACGTTCTGCTGCCGTTAATACCAGCCTGCAGGGCAGCGACGGATTGTGGTGAAGTCTCAGTATTTCTAATATTGAGACTTTATTTATTGCAATTATTTTTATTACAACATTTAAGGGGTTTTTGTCAGGTTGAACAGTGGAAAATCAAACACCTGATCTCATACAAACAAAATGTTCATATGCATTGATTCTGCATTAATGAAATCAAGTCTTTTCCAGATTACATCATTCATACAGTATAATACTGGTATCATGTTTCTACATGAAAAAAATGTTATATCATGATACTGCATGTACAGTAGGGTCCAAATGTCGAGACCACTGTGAAAATGCTTCTCTTTTGCATTCTTTTTTAATTTAATACAAGATTTTTCATTGTAAATAATAATATCATCTTAATTAGAGTGAAAAGTTGAAACTTTGAAAAATGTCCATGAATATGTCAGAATATCTTAGTATTTGGTACTAATGTCAGAATGTCTTAGTATTTGGTGTGAATGTCAAAATATTTTAGTATTTGGTATGAATGTCAGAATATCTTAGTATTTGGTACTAGTGTCAGAATGTCTTAGTATTTGGTGTGAATGTCAGAATATTTTAGTATTTGGTATGAATGTCAGAATAT
>VXCM01009339.1:0-13583 GCA_014773175.1 Lucifuga dentata | reverse complement strand
CTGGCCCCACATGCCACGCTGACCCTATACAAGTGATTACCCACCCTTCTCCCTAACACTTTTTTTCCCCCTCCCCTTATTGTGTGCCCCACCTAGGTGTACAAAGCTAAAGTGTATTGCATTAAAATTGCAGGGCAGNAACCTGCCCTGCACCCCCACCACCTGCACCCCAAGACCCTCTACTGTGTATGTGTGTGCTGATCTAGTGAGTGCAGTAAAAGAAGCGTGACATATGAGACCAAAACCTGCATGCCCAGCAAATGGAGGGGCAAGATACAGCAACATAAGTCCCCCATCCCATCCCCNACCCCCGGCCCCGAGGAGGCACCAGGCAATGCCCCGAACCCGCTGAGACACCGGACAGGCCCAGAGGAGCCCAGGAAACCCCAGGGAGACAGCCAACCAACAAGGAGGGGCACCACAGGCAGCACAGAGAACACCAAGCCACTCCCACCGCAAAGCCCCCCCAACATGAGCCCCAAGCATGCCAAGGACATGCCAAGGAGAACAAACAGAGCAGCCAGGCATCCAGGGAGAGCCAGACAAGCCCCACCAAGTCAAGGTGCAAGATTGTCAAGCTGCAATTTTGTATTATTTAAATCAATCAGTTTGTTCACTTGTGTCTGTTGCATATTTATTTGTTAAATGTTTAATTTTTTCCTCTAGGTCATTTTCCAGTTTTTGTTCCTGTTTTTTCTTAAAAGATGAATATGATATTATTTTCCCTCTAATTACTTCTTTCCCTGTTTCCCAGAGTAAAGAGGGAGAAATACACGGAGAATCATTTCTTTCCAGAAAGTCTGCCCACTCTTTCCTTATGATTTTATCAAATTCAGCATCTTTTAACAGTGAGGTGTTGAATCGCCATGTGTGAGACAATTTAGAAGTGGATTCAATTTGCACGGTAAGAGATATAGGTGTGTGATCACTGAGAATAATAGGGTGTATTTTAATATTAGTTTTTGAAATGACAGAATTGCTGGTGAGGAAAAAGTCTATTCTAGAGAAAGACTGATGTACTGGAGAGAAAAACGTGTATTCTCTCGTCAATCTGTTTCTGATTCTCCAGCTATCTACAAGACCAAAGTCATCCATATACTCATTAATAGTTTTTGCTGCATGAGAAAGCCTAACATTTGCAGGTGTATTAGAGCGATCTATAGATGGGTTTAAAACTGTGTTGAAGTCTCCTCCAACTATGGTTATAGAATTAGCTGTAAAGTTAGAGATCTGTGAAAACAATGTATGAAAAAAAGGCTGGGTCATCATTGTTAGGAGCATACAGATTCACTATTGTAAATGTTTTGTCGAAAATAGTTGCCTGAATTATAATATATCGACCTTCAGGATCTATCACAGTACTGTTAAGAATGAATGGAACTCTTCTGTGAATTAATATGGTTACTCCTCTTTGTCTGCTGTTATAACAAGCTGAAAAGGCTTGACTAAACTGTGGACTGATCATAAGTTTTTCCTCTGACTGTGATAAGTGGGTTTCTTGTAGGAGACAAATATCCGCATTTAACTTAGTAATGTAATTCATGATTTTTGTTTTCTTTGCCTGTGAGCGAATGCCACGTACATTCCAGGACACCAAAGTTAGAGGCTGCATAATGTAGGGAAAAAGGACTCTGATATTACATACATGTATGTTTTTTCAAAAGGACAAACAGACACTACAAGTATGACAGACAAAATACATAAATTACATGAGTGCATTTTGAGTGATTTAGTGAGTGTGAATGAGTGAACGTGTGTGTGTGTGTGTAGATGTACGGCTCAAAGTGTTCTGAATTCTTTCTGGGAGGTTACAAGTGTAGTGGAAGCATGATTAAATGATCCATCTTTTCATACTATTGACATCTTCAGAAAAGCCATGGGGTTGTGGACGGATTCCGGTACAGCTGTCCGTCCACATAAAGTTTATCCACTACCATGTAAGCACATTTATTATTCTGCCTGTGCTGCTTCATAATCGGGTACAGAATCTTCCGGCGGTCGTTAATTTCTTTTGGAAATTGATCATTTATCCTGAAGTTGGATCCTTTAAGCTCCCTTGCTTTGCTCTTGATGAGATCTTTGTGTTTGTAGTGCTCCAGCTTGGCGATGATAGGCCGAGGTTTCTTGCTCTTGGGACCAACGAGTCTCTACCTCTGTTGTTTGGAGATCTTCCGTGTCTGTAGAAGAATCTTTCTTCTTACGTTTAGATGGATTGTTGTCATTTTTCGACGCTGGAGAAGCCATGTCTGGGCAGCAGGCCTGGTAGCAGTGGTCAAAGTCCGCAATGTAATCCACCGTGGCTGGATCCAGGGTATTACCACGTCGACAGTGACTTCTTGTCGCGAAGGCTTTCCTTTTATTGTTGTTTATTAATTTATTTATTGTTTCTGTGGGGTTTTTTTCTGTTATTTTTTGTTGCCCGGATTAATCTAGCTAGCAGTATGCCACCATGTCAGATCTCGCTCCCGTCGTTAGGTCTCGTGAGCGTTATGCCATCCTGCAGATGATGATGATGATGATGATGATGATGATGATGGTGTGTCAGTCCTTCACTGTGGAAATTTTGTTTACAGCAGAGCAGGAGAGATTTCACAATTTTAGTTGCTGTGATTAAAAAAGTAAATATATTGATTTTTTTTTTTAACTTAGTTTTACAATAAACAGATATTTATTGCCTTTATTATGGTCATTTGCTCTTCACTGATCCCAATAAACAAGGACAAGGCAATGAAGATATTTCATTTATGGAACGGTTTTACTTTGAAAGATCTGAAAAAGAAAGAAACCCTCTCTCAACAGCATGTAGGTTAATCTAAATAATTTATCTAAATGAAGAGTTTAATTTACATCAGTGTGTGGAGAGAGAGAAAGAGCCTGTTCAGCTTGTCTGTTGTCAGAGCGTGGGGGGGGGGCAGACAGAAATCCCACTCTCTGCTCACGGAGCATTCCTCCACTCTAACGCCATCATCCTTTTCTCTCCACACAGAAGTCACAGAACTCCTCCAAAATCAGTCCGTATAAGCTATCATTAATCTACGTGTGGCTGTGTAAATGTAGGTAGTCATGGTAGTTATTGTGTGTGTATTCTGTATCTGTGTTGAACCCCAGGAAGAACAGCCAATACATAAGCTGGTGCTAATGGGGATCCTAATAACGAAAGAAAGAAAGAAAGAAAGAAAGAAAGAAAGAAAGAAAGAAAGAAAGAAAGAAAGAAGAGTAGTTGTGGGGGGGTGGGGTGTTTGAGTCCCTGCCCCTCACAGTGTCTGTGCACTTCTCTGCAGAATGACTTGTGTTTAGTGTGTGACCTCCACTTTGCATGGGAGAGCTTCTCCAGCTGTGTTGAGGTGGAAATAGTCGTGACAGAATTCCTTCTCCTGAACATCCAAATATCTCAGCAGTCCTGACACAGGACTGCTGATGGCATAATTCATGTTAGTACTTTACAGCGCTGGCCAAATATATAAANCCCCCCGTATTTTTGCATAAACTTTTCTTTCTGAGTTAAAATACCACTCCAAACACAACAAAATTCACTTATTGGTGTTTTACAAGTAAATACAATGGAAAGAAGACCAAAAATTTAGAAAAATTTCAGATGAAATAATGTTTTTCCCTTCCGCTATAGTTTTTATCTTTGCAGCGCTGTCTTTTGGCCTTTAAAACAGCAGTTCATCTTTGATTCCATCAACTTCTTCATCACATCACTGGACTTTAGACTGGACCAGGATCCACATGCTGTCTTCTCCAGCTGGTCCTGTTCTGGGTCTTTCTAACTTCAGTACCAATGATGGCCCAGATATTTTGTCTGGTTTAAATCTGGAGAATTTCCTGGCCACAGCTGCAGTGAAGTGATGGTTTTTTTCTGCTAGCCACTCTTTCACAGCTTCAGCCCTGTGACATGGAGCTCCGCCATCTTGGAAACAGCACATTTCTTCAGGAAACTGACTGTGCACAGTTGGCTTCAGCTCATTCTCCAGGGTTTCCAGCTACTGTTTGGTGTTCATAGCTGTGCCTTTTGGCAGGATTTTTAGGCTCCAATCCCTCTTCCAGAAAAGCATCTCCAAACATGAACTGTTTCAGGATGTTGCACTGTTCATTCCATTTAGCATCTTTCACCATCCCGCCTCTGAACTCTGATACTTCCTTAGTTCCCAAAGCAGCTGAAGGAAGACTCATCTGAGAACATGACTTTACCTGTTCAGCAGCAGTCCATTTCTTTTCTGCAGAAAATCAGTCTGTCCCAGATGTCCTTTTTACTCCAAAGTGGTTTCTTTGCTGGACGCCTTGATTTCAGTCTGTAGGAGAGGAATCTGCGTCTGACTGTACCTGCGGACGCTAACACACCTGTCCTGCTGCCGTCTGAGAGTCTGGTACTGTCCCCTCTGTCTCAGAGACACAGCCTGATCTGTCAGGACGCTCAGTGCTGCATTTCAGGCAGCAGAAGGTGCAGATGGTAGAAAGGTTTCTTCTGCTTTGTGTTTTATTATCCTGTAGTGTGACATCACAGCCTTTCTAGATGTTTCCTTATTACTGCTACATCTTCATGATGATCTGTGCTTTTTCTGCAGACGTAACTTCTCTAGTTTTTGGCATGTTGAAGTTCTTTCAGAATATTCAGCTATTCTTTAGCCTTAAATGTAGATTTCAGAGTAGATAATATGACTACAATATTTCTACAAGTCAGTGAAAACACGTGAAAACCATTTGACCTCTGACCCTACCTCAAAGAAGATGTTTTAACCTTCCTGTTTGATCTCTACTAATAATATTGGTATTCTTCAAATCTTAACATGTCTAAAGTGTCTTCCTACTGAACACTATTAACAACTATTGGCTTTTTTCAGTTGTACTCACTCTAACATACTAAATAATACATATTGCTGTGTTTGGAGTGAAATTTTAACTCAGAAAGAAAAGTTTACACAAAAATACAATGCAACAGTGCAATGCTTTGGCCAGCGCTGTATGTAAAGAGTAATAGATGGTAGCTTGAAAACCTATGCATCTCTGCACAGACATTAAAAGAGTAAATCTCCATTTTTCTTGTGTCTAGAGAGGTCAATGCTGCTGTTTGATTGCTTCTATTGTTAAATCTCTCGTAATTGTCCTTTCCTTTTGTGATCTCTCCTCGTTTGGGGAGGAGGGCTGTACTTAAGTTTTTGTTACTGTTAAACCTGTTTGTCTCAGTCAGCTGGTCAGAAGTCTAGAAGGTTGAGTCATTGGACTGGAAACAATAACTTAAAAATGTTTCGCAGTTCATCTGAAAGGCTTCTTTAGTTCTAACAGGTGGCTGCATGGCTGTTTTACCACCCAAAACAACAAAAAACAACTGTATGCTCAGGAAATCTGCTTGCGCCAGCCATTTCCAAGACAACAGCTCACTGTTATTCAGAAATGCTAACAGTTTCCTATCCACAAATGGAGCTCCTCGTGAGCTTGCTGCTGGAGTCGTGTGGAGCTTCGCATTGGGACCATCAGTTCTGGATGCTTTCCTTTCAAACGACAGTTCAGTTTGTGGCCCAGTCATGTCAGCAAGACAATGGAACCAGAGCCATTAGCAAGCCAAGTCAGTTTTAACACAAACAGGGTAGCTGTTAGCATAAAGCCTTTTATTCACAGAGCTCTTTGAAAAGACATGTCGCGTGTCAATAAAGCCTACAAATAAACTCTTGGGGCCCATTTCTGTCTTTAACAAATAAGGCTTTCATTGACAGGATGTAACTTGGCTGAAGTCAGGCAGGAAAACTGGCATCTGAAGGTGATCTTTCAGGAGACAGTCATCTGGCTCGTTAATCAATATTAATTCCTACGAATCTGTTTCATGTGGGAGCAATAATCAAACAGTTCTTTATGTCAATGAAGCTATTCAAGCCTGCTAGGAAGACAAAATTTACAGTACAAGATGGATGCAGATTTTTGACTGGGATGAAAGGAAGAACAGAAGCAGGCCAGCTGAGAGCAATCAAAACAAGTCAAGAAACTAGTTTTAGCTTTATCTTACCAGTGCTGCCAACTTATTGGATTTGACGCTAGATCAAGCAACTTTTTAAAAACTCTTTTGCGACTTTTTTTTTTTTTTTTTTTTTTTTAAAGAGCTTAGCGACAAAGCTGGCAACTTTTTGGGCTTCTGAGTTCAGAGCAGAGGCAAAATGAAAGCCAAACAGGATCACAGTACAATTTTCACCACATAGCCACTGGTCCAGTTGTTACGTATTTACATATATGCAAATTAGCCAATGATGTCTTTTAGCAACTTCTTGTGGCTTTTGGAGCAGGCCTTGGAGACTTTCCACAGAAAAGATGAGGAAAGACTGTATTTTGCTCTCAGGTTGACTGTCAGTGGGAGAGGAGCAGAGACACTTGTGTCCTTATGTCTGAAGGTATAACAGATTAAGAAAACACAGAGACATTACACCTCAATCACCATGAAACATTTTTATGAAGAAAACTCAGTGAAGGCCACGAGCATTTGTAAAAGATGCACTTTACTTATTTGAACCTCAGAATCCCAGGTGGGACATGAGGCCACAGTTAGCTTACTCCTGCCCTGTCCCTGGCTTTGGCCTGTCTCACCCCACAACAGACCATCTCCCCAAGCTCATTTAATTTACAATTTGGCCATCTTTGATGTCTCAAACATGGTGCAGACATTCCAAGTACTCAGGCAGACCAGGGTTTTGGGCTCCAGTAAATTCCTTCTCAAGCCCCTAACTTCCCAAGGCGGCTTTTCATCAGCAGCTGTCAAAGATGCTGTTTGGCTGGAATGTCCTGGTTGATGCCTTGTTGATTCTGATGTTGCCAATGCAGTTTCTTTAACAAGATGTTCTTTTTAATGGGGTGGAGTTGTTAGCAGCACATCCAACCCCCAACCTGGAGGGCCAGTGGACTGCTTTTGTCTGGTCTCTCCCTCAAGACCTACCTGGTTGAACCTGCCGGGAGCTCAAGCCGTCACCTGTACAGGCCGAGTTCTCAGAGACACGCAAGCTTCTACGCCACAGCAAGGTACAGCCTGAGTAGAAGAAAAAAAAATGCATAGGTGAATACTAAATCACAAATAACTTCAAATACAGCTGTCTGCAGAATTTCACATTTCAAGAAACCATAGAAGGTAGCAGAAGAGCTAATACCCCCACGGCTTTGAACATGGTGTCAACTATGGGACAAAAGTCATGAACTTTGGCTTGCAGAGCCAGATTAAGACTTCCTGTCAACATGCCTCCTCTGGTCCCTACAATGACACATGCTGCCATTATAAAACCATTGCCATAACCATCCCCTTTGTTTTCATGTCCTTTCTTTGAAGCAAAAAAAGAAGATATAGCAGGTAAGAAGTGAAAGCCTGACATTCTCGGATTCAGATTTCAGATTTAGAGTTATTTGTCATCTGTATGTTAACACAGGGTCAACGGTACAATGAAATGTGTTTCACGAGAGAAACGGGTCAGCTCAGTCAAAAAAGAACAAATAATAAGAGCACTTCTACAGCAGATAAAATATAAGATAGGATGAAAATAAGTAAAGAATAAGAAAAGCGACAATGCAAGATAAGTGTAAAACAAATGACATATAACACTGTACAAATAGCAAAAAAAAAAGAAAAATATAATACTATATACATTTATAAACAGGGATGTGTGTAGGGGTAAAGTGACAAATGTAGTGGTGAAGTGACGGGGTACATTGTTATTGCATAGATGTGATGAGATGCAGAACTACATATCATTCATGTTGGCAGACCAGCAGCTCAGCCCCAGTTAAAGGTGTGTGTGTGTGTGTGTGTGTGTGTGTGAGTGCGTGTGCGTGCGTGTACGCTCGTTGCTGCTACGTGTAACTTCCGCCTTGAAGCACCATTTCCTATGCGTGATATATCAATTATTACTCCTCATTTGGTCTGAAGGATCATGAATTCTCTACCGTTCATCAGTAAATACGATGCTGAGAAAACACATTCAAAGGAGTATTTCACAACGCAAACATTTATTAACGTCTAAGCAAAGCAAACAGCATAAGTGAAGCATTACATTTTGATGCCAGCAGTGAGCAGCATCATGGAAGCCTTATTGGCATGTATCCAGGTTTTTGTTGTTTTGGCTTGTCCTGCTAGCAAATATTTTTTTTTTTTTAGTGCTGAAAGAAAAGGTTTGAAATTTAAAAAAAAAAAAAAAAGTTTTTAAATGGCTGCTGTTTGGAATAATTTTGTTGATTGATCACATCTCTCTCATGAAAATAGATTATGGATGCAGCGTCTGAGCCATTAGAGGGTCTGATAGGAGGAATGAGAAAAGAGCCATACAAGTCTTGTTTGCATAAATAATAAACGCAAAAATAATAATAAATCCGTAAATAATTAATAAATACATAAATGGACAAAGCAAATATTTTACACAGGTTTTTTGTATGTGTGTGACAGAAAAATAAGACACAGCAAGTGCAGCATAACTGATGTTGGTCATCTGGAAATAAAAACGTCCCTACGAGTGTTGAGAGCAAAGCTACAGCGTTAGGCTCTGAGCAGAGAGACAGCAGCACGTTCAGACACCATCAGAGCCACAGAGAAGCGGCTGAGAGCTGAAGACGTCTCATTCCTGCTCAACTACAAGGCTGCAGCAGGAAGAGTCCAGCAGCGCCCCCTGCTGGATGATCCACAGCTGCACTCAGGAGCTCTGTGGCCAAACACCTGGGAAACCTGAGCTTCATCATCTGGAACAAGATGAAGTAGATGATCTCCTACACTCCTGTGGTTCTGGACCTAAACACAGCTGGTCCAGACCTCATCCTGTCTGAAGATCTGACCAGTGTGAGGCGTGGAGAGAAACAGAAGCTTCCTGATAATCCAGAGAGGTTTGAGAAAGTCAGCTCTGTCCTGTACTCTGAGGGACTCACAGCTGGGATGTTGAAGTTGGAGACAATACATGGTGGGTTCTGGGTGTAGCAGCAGAGTCCGTCCAGAGGAAAGGATCAATAAAGTCTGGATTATGGATGATGTATTTCTGTAAGGATTCCTAAGTTTTTTTGGTGCTCATTCAGCCCATTCAGTGGTATCTTATTGAAGAAGAAGCTGCAGAGGGTCAGAGTTCATCTGGACTGGAACAGAGGAAATCTGATCCTGATACTAACACACACATACACACCTTCACACACACTTTCACTGAGAGACTGTTTCATACACTGACGTTCGGAATGAACTCCCAGTGAAGATATTACCAGGGAAAATCTCTGTAACAAGTTGAATGTTAACATAGCGTTCCATCTGTTAAAGGTGAATACTACTAAACTTATACATGTCAGCAAAAACATAATTTGTACATTTATCCTGATTTTCTGCCCTTGTTATTTTTTTTTCTGCTGAATAGTGAAGGATTTGTGGGTGGAAAAGAATTTCACTGTATGTTTGAGTATGTGACAGCAAAACTCAAAACCTGAACTTAAAACAAAAAACAAAGACAGCATTTTTCAGTTATCTGGTGACATTTAATTCCAAACCTCATTCTTTTGTTTTTCAGTAATTTTGTGAGAATTCCTTCCACGTTATTTCCATATTTCATTTTTCAGGTCACAGCTTGTGTCGTGTTGTTGATTCTGTAGCTGACTTTCATTGTAATAACTCTGAAAAAGAAAATCCAACAAACGCTCAATATTAAACTTATTATCATCATGTGTGTTTTCTTGGCAATCTCTGATCTTTGTGCAGTGTCACGTATGAAGTTGTTTGGATGAGCGGTTCTCAAATGGAGCTGCGCCAGTAAAAAGTAGTCCGTGTGGCAGGATACGCTCCGGGCGAGGCGGCAGGATACACTCGGGGTGCAGCAGCATATGCTCTGCTCCACAGGCACTAATGACAGGCTGTGGCACACACCAAAAAGTCCAGCCTGGTCCAAACAGGCACGACACTAGTCTGACTATAAAGACAGAAATCTCTGTCTGTGGCACCAACATCTCTAGAACCCGGCATGAATGCAGGTTTATTGTCAGGACCCAAGGACATGCAGTGTGTGAAGTTGTTTGGATGAGCGGTTCTTGAATTGAGCTGTGCTGGTAAAAATTAGTCTGCGTGGCAGGATACACTCCAGGTGTGGCAGGATAGTGCCATGGTCTCAACCCAACCCTGTACTGTTACCACCCTGGGCTGTATTTCTGTGTAGAGACTTTTGGATATGACTGTTAGTGCCTCTGTCCTGGGTTGTGTGGATTTCTCTCTCTCTCTCTCTCTCTCGTCTCTCATTGTGTAAGCTAGGTGTTAAGGAAGATGAGTAGCAGGTGTGGTGTGTGATTGTCTAGGTGATTCCTGACCGTGTGATTGACTCTCCTGTGCTGAGGTGGAGGATATAAGCCTGCTGCTGCCACTTCCTGTCGGCTCTCCTCTTCCCATTCCTCCAGTCGGCCAGCATCTCCTCATCAGAACAGTAATGGTTATTGTGCTACAGCCTGGGAGCTGTAGGGTTGGGAATCTTTTGGTTTAGCTGTTTTTTCCTGTTCATTTTGGTTAGGAGTTTAGGTAAGATACCTATATTTTGGTTTATGTTATTTTGGTAGTTAAGCTTAGTTATTCTTCAGATCTGTTTTGTTATTTTTGAAAATTCCCTCTTTGACATGTCACACTCTCTGATTATATAATAAATATCATGTGCTGCATGTGATATGTATTATATGTGTTCTGTGTTGTTCTGCTGGTTGTGTTTCCAGAGCGTGAGAAGAGGGGAGTCTCATTTTATGTGGCGTCCTGGTTTTCCCTAAGCCGGGCGTAACCTAAATTGGGGGCTCGTCTGGGATGCAAACAAAGCTAGCTCACGAGGACGTGCAGAACTAAATTATGGCAGGCTGCAGCGCTCACCATAAAGCCTGGCCTGTTCAGAACAGGCACATTTTGAACAAGCATCACACTGTTAAAGCTACCGGTCTACAGTCATTAAGTTCAGATGGATTTCTGATCTCTGGAACTGTTTCCAGAGTGATGGTAGTACAGTCCCTGATGGATGATATGAACAGTTTACTGAACACATGACAGCTGAGATGTACAGAGTTTTAGCAGTCTTCCTCCTATACCATCAGAACCAACCGCCTCTCGTGCATTCACATATTTAAGTATTAATTCTACTGTTCTGTTATCAATTTCCCAAAATACCAACTTTTCACCCTGCTCAACTCCAGCTTTTAAATCAGACCTCACACAATTAATTTTTTAAGTCATCACATTCAAACCGACAGTAAAAATCATTAAGTGCATTAGCAAAATTGCACTTATCCTCAATAGGCCTGAGAATGTTTGTTCTATTTGACGATAATTACCCTGTTAAATCTTTCCATGTGACCTACCTGAAACTGCCTCTCTACCTTTTCCCTGTACTCGGTCTTTGCTTTCCTTATTTCATCCCTCAGTCTGCTCTGCACTCCCTCTTCCTCCACTCTATCACTTGATTGAAATTCCACCTTCTTTTCATTAATTAAATACTTAAATGACTTTGAAATATTACTATTGTTTAGAAACACTTTAACCGCTTTCTCTGGATTAGTCATATCTTCATAGAAAGTTATATAACCAGAAATAATATCAACAGCCTCGTCCTGGGAAAATGTTCCAGTCAGTACATTCAAAGCATCCCTGCAATTCCTCTGTATGTTTAGGTTACCATACCTTTACAGATTTTTTTAGTGATAGGTTTAGTCTGAATCAGAGGTCTATAAGCAGGGATCAGATGAATGATGCTGTAATCTGATTGGCCAAGGCTGGGAAGCTGGAGCGACTTATAATCCTCTGGGATATTTCCATAGCAACGATCCAGTGTTCCATCCATCCGAGTTGTCACTGTTACATGTTGTGGAATGAGGGAAGAGAGTTATGGAGATCACAGTTACTGAAGTTACATGAAGAATAAAATGTGGTGAATCTGGAGACGTGAGAGAATGAACGAAGCACATTGGCACTTAGCCACTTGGAAAATATTTCGGTCTCAAAGACACCAACAACAATTCCAAATCCGATGTACATAGTTGCTTTATGATAGTCACATTGGCCCTGTTGCAATAACGATCGTTCAACGTGGTTTAACAGCAGCAGTGTTTTGTTAAATGTGTCCAAAACAAAAGAGACGTGTAACATCCTGCTAACCCTTTAAGCCTGTGGAGGTTAATGGCCAGAAGGTGGAGCAAGTGAGCTCCTTTAAGCACTTGGGGACCATCTTGGACCAAGCCTTTATATTTTTTAGAATATTAGTGCAGCGCCCATTCAAAACATGTCTGTTCAGAACGGGCCGGACTTCACAGTGTGCACCACAGCCTGCCATCATTTACTTCTGCACGTCCTCTGAATTAGCTGTGTTTGCTGTACAGGGTCAGGTTGAGACCGTGCCACTGGACCAGAGCATATCCTGCTACATGGACTACTTTTTACCGGCACAGCTCAATTTGAGAGCCGCTCATCCAAACTTCACACACTGCACGTCCTTGGTTCCTGAGCAATAAACCTACTGAATTTCAGCTTCATACAGAGCCGGGTTCTAGAGATGTTGGTGCCACAGATAGGCAGACAGACAGATGGATGGACGGAGATTTCTGGATTTGTAGTGATGTGGACCACATCTATAAAAAATCACAACAAAGACTCTTCTTATTACGTAAACTGAGGACTTTTGAGGTCAGTCAGCACATTCTGAACACAGTCTATAGGTCTCTTACACAAAGTGTCTCACCTTCAATACTGTATCCTGGTTTGGATTTCTGACTGTTAAAAACAAGGCCAAACTCTCCAAAGTCATCAAACTTGGTGCTACTTCAGGCTGTAAACAGCATCAACTATCCCATCATTACAGCAATTCAGTTAAAAGAATGACTGATGAAGTCTGAGGATTCGTCTCATCCTCTGAGTAACCACTTTCAGCTCTGACCTTCAGGAAGGAGGTACAGAGCTCCTGTGCAAAGATAACTATAAGAAATCATTCATCCTGTTTGCCATAAAACAGATAAATCAGTAACTAACAGACACATCAGAATCAGCTTCTCTCAGCACTGAGTACTTTATCTCTTTAGCACTTTTTGTCTGTGATGTGTGATGGCCCCAGCTCCCCTGGCTTTGGGCTTTGGTGTGTGTGGGTGTGTGTATGTGTGTGTTCTGTTACAGGTCCTGAGTTGGGTGGGGCCAGCTGATTGCTGACTTGGNGTGTGTGTATGTGTGTGTTCTGTTACAGGTCCTGAGTTGGGTGGGGCCAGCTGATTGCTGACTTGGAACACCTGGCCAGTGTTCCTGGTATAAGAGCAGTCTGCCCAGACCTCCTCGGCGCTCTCCAACTCTCCAACACCAGGCTTTTGACATCTTTTGTGTTAATCTCCAGTTACCTCTACTTTTGTTAATAAATGTTATTTTACTTTTGCCTAATCTGTTGCGTTCCGTCTTTTGTTGTAGCTCAAGAGCCGAGCCATAACAGATGTGATTTACTATTTTTTAATGTACTTATGTATAGTGTTTATTCACATTTTGTCATGTCTAATGTCTGTTGTTTGTTATGGAATCAGATTTGTGTCAAAAGTCTTCTTCTTTTCCTTTCGGCTTTCCCTTCAGGGGTCACCACAGTGAATCATCTGCCTCCATC